>CM060965.1:135533806-135543806 GCA_030765045.1 Tenodera sinensis | reverse complement strand
TTCTTTTTTTCCCTTCTCCCTCACATTTTTAGTTAAATGGGAATCGTGCATTTAATTTTTTTTTACCCTGAGCCATTATAGGTGTGCATTATATAATGACGTGCCGATTCCTTTAATTTAAATTTGAAGCTTTTGTGTATGTATGTTTTCATACAGATAAATTCGGATGTCTGGCCGAATAGTTATTATTTCACTTGTGCACACTAGGGAGACATTACATAAGCAAGTAATAATTGCACTTCTGAAATATATTACACTAAGATACTTTATTAATTTAAATTTCAAACGAAATTAGCTTAAAACCATATTTTTCCAACATAGTTTCTAAAATGAGCTTCAATAAATACTGCTGTATTTTCAAAAGGCCCCAAGAGCTCTAAATTAACATTTTGCATGTTTATCTAACCCAATACAATCTGATAGAAGCATTGGATTAGAGGTATGTTTTCAGTCGCTCTACAATTTAAAGCTCCACATACATTAGCTGGAATTAATTTTCTTCAAGGAAAAATGATTTTAGATAACCAAGCCTGTGCCGTCAATTTCACGCGTCTTTTTATTATTACTGGGTGTAATAAGGGAATTCTAAACTCTGCTGCAAAAGGTTTTAAATACAATGAAACCTAGAATGTCAGTCCTTTAAATATTTTCGCAATAATTTTAGAAGCATTATTTAAAACCACTATGAATATCAATAAAACTTGATACACGGATATATACATATAATCCGGTATTAAAATAAACGTTATTAGTTGATATGCTGTTCATGAAATTTATAAGATAAACGCTATATAAAAGAGTAACATCCATCATCCCATTGCAAAACTTTCTTGCTTCCAGAAGGGTGTATACGTATTATGAAATCATAAAAGTATTTCCTAATGACCCTAAGGAAAAGGTTGAAAATTTCAGTGCCTACACAATTGATGCTAAAGAGTGCATGTGCTAAAAGTCATTTTATTCCCTACAAGACTATTCGAATGACAAATTATTCTGATAATGCTTAAGTAGTTTTGTAAGTAGTTTCTAGCTGCTTTGGTGACAAATCATTGTCAATCACATTCGATACCTGCTCGAAAGCTATTGAACAAATGACAAAAAATGCTATGCTTTGTTAATTAAATAACAAAATAGTGAGACGTAGCAGGAAAAGCCTAGAGAAAGCTTAAACAGTAAAATGTGTACTTATAAATACAGATTCTGTTAGTCTTGAAAATACAGGGAATATTTGGTTCTGTTTCTGAATTGTCGGTTCTTTATTTTTTGTTTTTTTCATATTGACTATATATAATGTGTTTTTATGCTTAATATTCAAGTCTAACGTTTATGTCTATATGCACTGTACTGTACATTTTCATGTGTACAATGTTCACGGGCATCTATGGCTACTTTGTGAACTTCCTGAGTGCAATTCAATCTAATCTAATTTAATGTATACCTCGCGTACAGATATTTCTGTCCAGACTATGCTTTCGCCATAACTGATACTACAGAAGTTTTATATTTAAAATTAATTTTCGTGCTTCTCTATGCATTTCCTTTCAAGTAAAGATGTAGAAGGATTGGGGTCAAAGCTAAGCCGAGCCGGGAAGCCTCATGTTGACACGTAGACAGAGAGGAGATACCACTTTCAGCAAAGATGGGTGCAGGAAATATGCACCAATTAATGAGAAGCGGAAGCTCTAGCTCACCTGCTCCCGTTTAGCTCACGTTGACGTCACCACATGTTTGATGTATTTTTAAGAATCGTCGTCCTCAAGCTATTTAAATACACCGTTATGAAAAATGTGAAATTTTCAATGAACGGAAGTTCCCTTACTTATCCATACGACTGAATATTGCCTTCTTTCTTCCTTTGGCTTGTCTGTTATTTTTAAAATGCACGTACTTTCAATTCAAATACTTACGAAATGCAAATAGTATATTAATCTTGTTTGTTGATTTGCTTCTTCTCAGTTGGAAGTGCAGAGCAGTGCCCAGAGTGCATGGCACTATTTCTTAAAAACCTTTTTCAAGGTGTTTCTAAACCTTTTTTACATTCTCTACTACGTATAGTAGGTAGGTGAAGTGTTGTACCCAACTCAAAATCTCGATGTTGAGATTTCACCGGAGATATATGTTTTGAGGTCCCGTAAATGCAAAGCAAAGCAGTTTTAGAAAACATTCCGTGTGTGTGTGTGTGTGTGTGTGTGTGTGTGTGTGTGTGTGTGTGTGTGTGTTTGTCTGTGTGTGTGTGTGTGTGTGCGCGCGCGCGTATGGACAGCTAACTCAAAAACGAAGTCGGTTAAAAATCAAAGTTGTTATTTAAGTTTAATATCTTTCAAGGATGCGACACAAATATTTTGAAGAAAATTGCTCCATCCTAAACTACGCTTCACATGGGACATATTTAAAAAGTTGTGATTTTTTCGAAAATGGGTCAAACGATTTTGATTAAAATGCCATATGTTTAATACATTTTTATGGTAAATGAAAATGTATATTTTGAATTTTCTGGCTATAGTCCATGTATACTCTGTTCATCAAGAGATTAGAGGAGATATAAACAAAGCACCGGTTTGTATCACTCCGCGGCCACGTGCTTTCACAATGACGCAACACGGTTACCTACCGCTACGCGTAGGTATAATGTGCATTTTACACTGCTAAAGGATATATTTACTTGATCCAAATAACATATAGCACATGGAAATTAACTGCTACTTACGTCATCTCTATCCACAATAACACTTTTTCATTTCCTGCTCACAATCTCAAAACCAATCTCCAGAAGCAGCTTGTGGAGGGAAGTTCGTTTTAAATCTGGAAGTTTGGGATCAGAGTTAACTGCCAACAGCACTTTGTTTAAGGTAGAGGTTCATTGTTAACAATGTTGATGAACTTTTCGACGGATTGCAGATCTCACACTCACAAATTCGTCTCAAACTACATCCACCATTTATCTGGTACGTTCTGGCCGGGATCTTCACCAACTGACGATTTTTCTTTGGGTGTACTGTAAATACTTGCAACTGACACACCGGTAAACTCGGATGTTAATTTCTTCACGTCTTCGATAGCAAGCTCGGGATATTTCTCGCAGAACTTGTTAAACACGTTCAATATTGTTGTCTTTTCACCACTTCGCAACGGTTTGCCGCGCTTATATTTTACAACACTCACTTGTTCCGCCATGTTACTTTCATACTGATAATGCGCGCGCAGAATGAATTAGGCTGGTTACAGATTCTCTTAACTGCGTATTCTTACACTTTAACTATGCTTAGTACACTTAGTTCATGCTTTAGCAAACATTAAGTGACATTTCAGACCTCAGTAACAGTATTTCTTCAAGGGACTATTTAGACGGCGAAAGCGTCAAGGGGCGCGCTGTGGTCAAAACGCACGTGGCTTTGTTTACGTCTCCTCTAATCTCTAGATGAACAGAGTATAGTCCTGTTTACTCTTGATGACTTTTATGTAACTGGTGAACTGTA
Source organism: Tenodera sinensis (assembly GCA_030765045.1). Lineage (NCBI taxonomy): Eukaryota > Metazoa > Arthropoda > Insecta > Mantodea > Mantidae > Tenodera > Tenodera sinensis. The sequence continues at coordinate 135,540,330 of CM060965.1, read as the reverse complement.
AGAGATAGACCAAACCTTAAAGTACAAAAATGTAGATTTCGTTAAAACACACAAGGTATGCCTATGCGCATTTTTTTGTAGAGTGAACCATTTCGAAGATATTCCTTGCTATTTGTGTGAGCTTTGCAGTACTTTAAACTTTTCTGAAATAGAAGATCGTTGTGCACATTTCGTTTGACCGTGCAACGGGAAGGAATTTCAAAGCTTTAAGGGATGTGACTATCGCTCAAAGCTTATTCATTACGATATTCCCCTTGTATCTATAAGAAAATCAGCTGTAAGATCAGCGAATATGTATCTCTACTAACAGGAGGATAAAGGACTAAGAGAGTTTGTAACAATAGTTAGTACGAGAGTAGAGAAAGTTGTGTGAGTACAACACATCGGACTTTTTAATTTTGGACCTGAACTTTAAAATCTGTTTTACATTATTTTATGTAAATAAATTTTCAAAACAGCAATGATGCTCACTCTTCTAATGGGCATTTATATGGCTTACAAGAACTATTGCGCCATCTTTTCTAAATTAAATAATTAGACTCATTCACATATTATACTGATATTATAAACAAGAAAATGTGTGTATGTGTATGTAGGGTAATATCGTAGACCACTCAACCGATTTTGATAACTCTTTCACCATTCGAAAGCCCAATTTGTTCATGCTGTATTTCATAAATTAGTAAAATATTTAAAAGTAAAATCCTGTATTTGAACACGAATGGTTGGAGTTGTAAAAGAACAAGCTTGAGAAGAAGGCCTTAAATTTTATTTGGAATTCTATGGAGTAGAAAATAGCCGTTGTAACTCCACAGAATATAGATAAATAGTGTTGCACTTCGCAGTGTATAAGAACAGCCCCTTACATTTTCTTACAAGCAATAACGCCTTGATGCTATGGTGTAACACTCAGCACACATATTCCAAAGCGACAGTCGATCCTCTATTTATTCCTTAACTGCAACTTACTAAATGTTGCAAATTATCCTATAATAAAGCAATGTCAAGACTTCTGAGCACCCTTTAGTCTACGTACTTCTGTAGATGTATGCATTAAAGTCTATGGAAACCAAAGCCTAATTACTATCACGTAAGAAGGTTTTGGTTTATTTTCTTTGTATTTATGTTCTAATTAAGTGTGCTAGCAGGACATGCTAAATTATTGTGAAAAGAAACAAAACTGATAGCATTCCAAAGAAACAAATTATAAAAACTCAGGGATACTAGATAGTAATTCAATAAATTTAAATGCAATTAACTGAATATTTTCGATGGAAGACACATAATGGGATCTTCTACAATAAAATCTAAAGAAATGGAGTAAGTAGCCAAACAATAGCAAATTTGAGACTTTCGCAATTATATTCTACAAATGTGCATTGAATGCATTATTGAGGTATATAAGAGAATTAGTGAAGAAGTGTTTTAAAATAATTCACTGCACTACATGAAATAATCTATATCACAAATTAAGAATACCTATTTGATTTTTTATTTAACTCAGGTTTTGAATTATAAACGTGCAGTTAACATTTATATTAGAGTAGTAGGTATAGTGCTGCTGAAGATGGTTGTGCTGAAGGGACATTCTGTGCAAAATCAAACGTGATTACTATTAATCTAGAGCATAAATACAAGTATTTCAGCGGAAGAAATAAATATGCTTGAATTAATTTTTAAAATTTAAAACATTTAAGACGTTACTCGTTTAGTGAAAGGTTTCATCGATGTTGTGTTACTGAAGTTATAAACTTTCGCACAATTTTGCTCCTTATCTTCAGCTACTTTGTTCAGCGATACTTCCATCTGCTTTAAGCATTAAGACAATATTAATATGCAGACTTATTATTGTAAAAGCTTTAAACCTATACGATTGTTTTGCTATTTAATGTAATTTATAAAAGTGGGTACATAAAATGATTTGCTAAACTTTAAATTTAAAAATGACTCATAAAATTAAGAAATTTAAATTGTGTTATTAATTAGTTTATAATAATGCTGCGTGTTTAACATCCACATTTATGCAGGAAAGGCTAAACGTTTATTCTTAAATTGTAATGTTATTTAATTCTGTCTGTACATTAACACAATAAAACAAGTGTGACTATTGTGTACTTGGATCTCTGTTGCGCTCTCCAGTCAGAAATATATAAATGCTAGTAAAAGTAAAATGATTAATAGGATGTTTTGTTGTTATTTTATGCACTTGCTGTGTCATCACAGAATGTGATTTACGATAGAAGGAAAAAATGTTTGTGTGTAAATTATTTTTAGAGATGCCATCTAAGTTAATTTCGTTTTAAGCATGATACTAACAACAAAACATATACGGCTTTACACACTGTAGAAGCAATGGCAACAGCTTTCAAAACTTAGAGCTTCCTTTTCAAAACGAAACTGCAGTAAATATATTACTCTTTTATATAATGGTTTTGCAATATTAACGCCTGTTGGTTTCTTTATTTTCGTTCTTTCTTTTTATTATACATTTACTTTCAATGGCATGGTACAGAAAGGTGATCTTCAACTTCAAAAAAGGATGTTTGAAGTGAATTCTCCTAAGAGAATGAAAGTAGGTATACTTAACATGATCATGGTATGAAGACCCAAAACTGACATATATACAGTCTGACTGGGAAAGAGAAATGCGGTCATTCTTTTCTTTGAAAAATCATTATTGGAGTTAAGTATTTCTTCCTATTTGCTAACGCTTTTTGTTTTACGCTAAAAGATCATTATTATTTTGTTGCTTAACGACGCTGTCAATTGCCAGGATCACATCAGCGTCGCCGGTGTGTCGGAATTTTGTCCCGCAGGATTTCTTTTACATGCCAGTAAATCTACTGACATGGAGCTGTCGTTTTTAAGCACACTTAAAAACCATCGGCCTGGGCCGGGTTTGAACCCGCGACCTTGGGATCAGTAGGCTAGCGTCTAACCAACTGAGCCACCTAGACCGACGCTAAAAGAGGTAGGTGGAAATGGAAAATATAAATAGGTTGATATTAGACTATGAATACCTGTTATCTTATTTTAATTTCTTTCTTCATAAAGAACATAAATAACATAATACTATTTCCTTTGAATTTCTCCATTTTTTTCTTCATAAGCATTTAGCTTTTTTAACCAATGTTATATAGTGCCTAAAGCGTTAAAGTAGTGTTTTTATAGTTTCTCTTTTGTCTGTTAGTTTCATAGAAGTTAAATATAAACTTGATGTCACTGTAAAGTCATACAAACCTCTCAATAAGGTATATAACTGTCATTACATTTCTACAGAATATTCACAATAAAAAAATATACTGATTATCTGATTGATTATCTAGTGATCGCGCTTTTCTTCGGTTATATGTCTCCATAAACACATTCTTTAACATTATTACATATACAGATACCTGTCGAGCTCTTAGGATTTTAATTAAAATTAGTAGTTCAAACAAAACTTGAAGGTATGACAACACGAAAGCTCCTTTTGATCTCTCTGCGCAGATTCAGAGTAAATAAAATTTAAGGAAGTGATAAATGGACGTGTGATAAATAGAGCCCTGATTTTTATGTAATTACATATTTTAAATTCTGCATAATATTTCAATGAGAAGTAAAAATGTTGGCGAACTACGTCATTTGGGACTCCTTTACAAATTTTTATTTTACATATTTTTACATATTTTGCACGTTTCTACATATTTTAACGATGTTGCATAAAACTTACATATTTTCTGGGTTTCGTTACAGTTTTATTATTTTTAAAAATATTGTCACATTATAAACTACTGTTTTCACAAGTTTTGCTGAAAGCAACAAAAATCAATCTGCGAAATAGGATACAAGTTAAATTAAGAATGCGATAATAACCGCCTCGCCTCATTCTGATTGTTGTCCGTTTATATTAAAGCAGGTGCCGCTCGACAATGTTGACCTCCAGTGTCACGTTTCTCGTAACGCTTTGGGCATTTACAATTGATTGTTGCCATTGTCGCGTAGTCGGCATCTTGTAATGTAATAGCTGCGAGGAAACAAAGAGAGCCACTGGACAACCATCAATATAGCGAGGCGATAATACTGCAGTTTCTTGCAAGTCTTAGTAAAATGGCACCAGTTGCGTCCTCGCTATCCTGCAAATTGAATTCATGGGTGAAATTAGATAGCGCCTTTACAACCGACGGAAAAGTAATAGTCTGTCAAGCATGCGGTAAAGAATTGGCTGTTCCATGAAATCTCAATTGGAACATGTCAAACGTGCTCTTGACACACACAACAAACACCTACAGTCTTCTAGAAAGTAAGTTCTGCTGACACAAATGCAACAGGAACTGTCCGGAAATGATTTTTAAAGACTTGTGCAGTGCAATGGTTGGAGCTAATATTCCGTAGCATAAACTTCAAATTACTCAATTTCGCTCCTTTCTAGAAAAACATTGCAAGAAAGTTATTCCTGACGAATCTAGTCTGAGGAAAAAAGTATCCTTATGTGTGTTATGGAGAAGTAGTTGTTCATATACGGAATGAAATTGGAGACTCCTTTATTTGGTTTGCCGCTGATGACATGGGTCGGTACATAGCAAACTTAGTAGAAGGAAAACGAGATCCGAAAGTCCAGCAAAACCATTTCTAATCTGTTACAAGGTGTTAGAACAAACAAATCATTCTACAATTGCAAGATTTGTAAATGATGGGATGAAGATTCTGTGGCTGGAGGGTGTGTGAGTAAAAGGTTTTAATTATGTATTCAGATGCCGCAGCGTATATGATTAAAGCTGCTACTGCCCTTAAGGTTTTCTACCCGAATTTACCTGCTTGGCCAATGCATTGCAACATGTTGCTAAAATAGTAAGAAGTAATTTTTCCTGTGTGAATAAGTTGATATCAGCAACAAAAAAGGTCTTCGTGAACGCACCGCACAAAATTCAGTGCTATAAAAATCATCTCCAACATATCCCTTTGCCTCCTGAGTCAGGAGGTAGTGGCAAGCTCCTGTGCTTACATCAAAAGTACGAGTAACTTCGGCTGGTTGCCTAGTACCATCAAGCAGTTGGGAACATCGGGTTCCCTTCTTCACGAATCTATGGATTTAATGGAACGTGCATCACAGAAGCTAGAGTAGCTGTAGGAAGGAAGAGTGAAAAATTCAAAGTTGTGCTAAACAGGAATCCAGGGTACTCTACGCTTGTGTCCGTGTCTAAAGTCCTAAATGGTGACTGTCGATTTACAAAACATTTCTCTGCAAATCAGATTCCTATGCTAAAATATGTTCTTGTTACTTCGCGTGATGTGGAGAGAAGCTTCTCTGGTTATAAAAACATTTTGTCCGATAAGAGACAAAAATGACCCCTGAAAATATGGAAAAGTATATGACTACTCGCTGCACGTTGAAAGAAGCAAGACTCAAAATGAAAATGCCTCGTTGTTCATTGAATGTCAAGAGATAGAAAACTGAAGATGCATCCTCATTATAAAAGTTAAATATTTTGAACTGATTGTTTCACTCATTGATAAATTGTTTCAGTATTTCAACATTGCTTTACCGTCTAAAATTTAAGTAAAATAATTATGTGAAATAAGTAATTTTAATAAATAATTCAAAACACATTTCTTATTTCGTGATTACCTTCTTGAAAGAAATTTTAGGTAAATTCTGCATAAAACAAAACGTTTTCTCTATAATTAATTCTATGTTTAGTAAATTTAAACTCATTGTAATTAATTTATGTACTTACAGACCCATAAAATTACACAATTCTGGGTAATTTGCAGTGTGCATTTAGATTTGAGGTGGTAATCTTAGCATTTAGATTATTACATAATTTTACATATTTTGTTGATATTACATATTCCATTACATATTTTGATGTTTTTTGTTACATAAATATGTACATATTTCGCACCTTGATATTACATAAAAATCCGGGCTTTAGTGGTAAATGTTGCTTGAGGTGTGAACGTAAACATAAGGAGAATATGGAGACATTCTAGACAACAATAGAGATACAAAAACTGACAAATCTACCTCTGTTCAGCGCTGCCTTGGAGTTATAAGCTTGATAATTAACCGGCGGGTCAGAATCAGATATTAATGGCCAAAAGATATTCTCACAAGAAAGATGGCTCAAAATTATGAAGGTTTATCAAACAGACAAATTATAAACAACCAAGCCAGTTTGGAAAAATAAACCTTTTTTAAGAAGTTCCAGAAAACATTGTTTCGACCGATATAGTTATCTCAAAAAGGGATGCTGTCAGTTTATTCCGAAATATAATGATGAAATGCGTTAACCTACCTTGTTGTGGATGCTATCTTATTGATAGTGTAATTTGTTCTTAGAAAGTTATAACTGGAATTGAAAAATTCAATGCCACAGCTGAGATTTGAACCGCAGACCCTCCGCTTACCAGGCGGGTGCTCTAACTGCCCACACACGGTTTGTGTGTTTAAAAACATCAACACTAAGTTTGTTGGCATAAATAAATATTAATTGTTTTTAGAGATTTAAGCTGTCACGGTGTAACTTGGTGGTCAAATAACT
>CM060965.1:135267043-135532806 GCA_030765045.1 Tenodera sinensis | reverse complement strand
ATAGAACAAAGTGTCAAATTTTAATTTCCTAGGATGTGAAATAACATATCGGTCTGAATTAGACATTAATAAGAAGCTAAATAAAATTTAACTACATATCAGAAACTATAAAGAGAAGTCTAACAAATAAAAATCGAAAAGACTCAACAATAAAATTGTATAAACCAACGGCCATACCTGCTATAACACATGTGTCTGAAACATGGATATTGACTGCAGATATAAAAGAAGAATACAGACAGTTGAAATGAAATTCCTCAGATCCATAGCAGCGTACACAAAGCTGGATAAAGGAACCAAACAATGAAATAAGACGAAAGTTAAAAATAGAGCAATTAAACAAAACAATAACAGAATATAAAATCAATTGGAAACAACACTTGGAAAGAATGCCACCGAACAGGATACGCCACGCAGCAAATAATTACGGACCCGAGGATATAGAAGCCCAGGACGTCCAAAGCGAAGATGGACACAAGATTTTGGAGCCGAAACAGGCTAAACCGTGAAGAAGAAGAAGAAGAGGAAGAAGAAGTTGAATACATGGAAGAGTACTATTCACACACCTTCAGAAACCTCGTATTATTTCATTCAAGACTGCGATTCAGAGGCATGTACTGTAAATTCTCTTCAGACTCTAAGTAATTTCTTGGAAGAGACTGAGAAAGAAGCTTTGATTTTGTGCACCATAAAGTGAAGGAATGTACATAAATAGGAGAGTAGAGAGTGCACTTGGCGCAAAGAACGTCGTGGACCCCACCCACCGCCCGCCGATGTCGGTCGGCTTGCTGGCTCGCTATATTTGGCGACGCCAAGAAGCCGTTGAGCGTGTAGGCGAACTGCTACAACGATAACAGTTATCGCATCCTCTTTTTACCCTTTCCTCACAGCGGGAATTGACTCTGGAGAAATAAATCGTTCAACGTTAATCTCTCAGATTACCTTGCGCCCCAGGCACGTGCTAAGCAAAGTATTACGAAACTCCAGTAAAGCATTCCACCGATTTCTTATTTTGCCGCAAGCCAACAATAAATGACGTTCATTCTACTGAATTTCCATCTCTTTATAATATCTATTGCCACGAGTGATCATCAATTTATCTAGAGAACATCACTTTCTTGAGTTGCATTTATTAAGACTATTTCACGAGTTAGAAGCCGAAGAAATGTTATTTAAATGCTGTATTGTAAGTGCTAACCTCCTAAAAGAAACATGAAGCAGACATACATCCTTTGGCATGCACACGCATTGACATAAGATTATCATAATGATGCTCTAATCTTTTAAGATATTGGTAATGTCAGGAGTTGGGATGTCTACTGTTAATTTATAATTTCGTTCAATACAACATTTTTCAAATGATTCCAAACATATTTCCTGTTGTATTGTGTGCTCTGAGGTTTCCCTCTTGGAGTTATTTCATCTGTTTCAGCATTAGACGTTTCACCGAAGCGACTGACAATCATTTTTGACATTTGAATAGTGGCTGTGTTGCGTCAAATTGCGTAAGCTGTTGCGCATCTTTAGGACAGTGTCACTGGAATCTTTAACCAGATCATTAAATAAGAAAAGTAGAGAGTGATAATTAAAATTCAGAGGAGGTGATAATGAAATCTAATACATTTTTCGCGATTGAAGGCTGTCGTTCGTTGACATTTGAAATTGTTATGCACATGACTAGTTGATTTCAACCAAGACACGTATGAGTGAAATAGTCATTAAAATGCTGTGTTTATTGTGTACTAAGTAGGTTTAAGTCAATGGATAAGTTCTCATTAGCTTTCGAGCACTTTGAGAGTCTTAGACATTTTTTCATGTTTCCAATGACTTGAGCTACTTGTTGGGCCAATAAGGCAGCCCACGGTATTTATTTTCTCATCTTACCGATTGGCGACATTGAGATCAGAGATTTGGATGCTTTTGTCATCACGTTTTATTATTTCCTTTTCCACTAAATTTATCATTATAGAGATTGTCAATGAGCATTCGTATTTTATGCGTGATATATCTAATTTCGTAACACTAAGATGGGTAATTTCCTTCATAGTGTAGATCAAACGGGAGAGAAAAGCAGTGAACTCTATTCCAGTTGGCCAGAGTTTACCTAAAGTTAAATGTAATTTAAAGCAATGTAAAGTAATATTTTTTTTTTTTTTAAAGGGAAGATAATTGAAGAGTTGGAGGAGAAAGAATGGTTTATCTCGTAGGAAAAGAGGGACGGGGCTATTTTTTAACGTTTATTACATAAGGGAGCGACTGGAAGTGATGTTTTCGGCCGCAGCCATGGCCGAGGCCCTGAATGCAGCAGCACTAGAGTGATTTTGCCTTGCTGTAGCTCGGCGATTATGTTTCTTTCGGTGTGTTGTGAACTCTTGGTGATCGTCTGGTAGAATGGTGTCTGTAAGCTGTGGCACCCATTGGGTGTCCAGTGGGTCCTGCGTCAGTGTGCACTGTTGTGCCTCATGTTCGCCGAAGCGCGCGACGAGGCTGTGTAAGGTAGATACTGCAGTGTCCAGCTATTGTAGGTTGGCTATCTGTTTTGTCTGTGATGATGTGGAGATTGTGGTGGTGACGTGTAGTTCCTGTATGTGCGCTTCGACGTGGCTGAGTGTGTTGGTGTGTGACCCAGCGTTGGAGGATGTAGCGGCGGAGATAGATGCAAGTGCCTCTTCAATGGCGATCAGGCGGGTGCTGATGTTTAGTGCCTCATAATGGAGGTCCTGTACGGCATTCCGTAACTCCTGGCCGACTGATGTGGCTGGTGGTGTCTCCGTGGTGACTGTCGTGGCTGTTCGTACCTGTGAAGCTTCTGTGACTAGAGCTGGTGTTGGTGTGACTGAAGCTGCGGTGGCTGGAGCTGCTGGTGGTGTGGAATGTCGTCGTGGATACTGCGGACATTGCGCCTGACCCGTATAATGGCCGAAGCCATCAAAGGTGGCGCATTTTCTGAGGTCCTGCAGTCCTTGTGAGGCTCGGTGCCCCACAATAGTGACACCAAGGAGTAGCTGCCCAGTGATCGTTGTGGCCAAGGCCACAACAGCGGCGACAGGGCACCTTGCGATCCACTCGGCTGGCCTCGATGCTCAGGCACCGCCCTAACAAGGGCAGACCCGCATTCGAGACAGCTTCGTGGTCAGGAAGGTCGGCTAGCTCCAGTCTTACCAGCGCTGACGGGCGTATGCTGATCCTCGTGACCCTCATCGCTGAGGACCACTTCTGTTGTGTTGGGAGGTCCCTAGGTACCCCACAAATGACTACGCTGTCCCTCCGAAAAGGCACAGCAGATGCAGACGGCGAAGTTCGTGTGCTGGCGCTTGGCGGTGGTGGAGAAGTGCTGGCAGCCTCAGCGAATGAGCCATTGGTGGTGGCGGTGCTGCGGTGGAAGCAGCCGGAGCAGCTTCTCTAGCCGCCTTTGCTCCTTTCCCATTCTCCGTGCGGCAATCCCTTGAAATTGCTGTGGCGTAAAACAGCGGACCGTCTAACCAAGTAATCACTTACAGTTAGAAGCAGTGACCTATTAGAAATTCAACATAATTTCCAGGCCTGGAGGATACTTGACATAAGTGTATAAAAGGGCATCGAGTATAGATAGACACCTTATTTCATTTCTTATGTGGTAATGTTGCATCTCTTGTGGTTTACCCATTATACGACACAAAAGTATACAATATTCATTGCGATTGAAGAGGACTTCACAGTCTATACGCAGAAAATGAAAACAAATATTGTTGCCCATGCAGTTGTGGTGTTACAGTCAAAATGTTTAGAACCATATTTGAGAAATTGCAAAATAACAAATAATGTCTCATGTAAAAGGTAGAACAGTGCCGTACTCTTAGGAGGTGATGAACATAAATTCAAAGGTTAGAATTTACACACAATTTCGATATTTATTTATGCTGTGCACAGACATAGGATGCTCGCTAGCGAGCACGCGCACACACACATAAAACATGACTCCTTTCTTCCTTTTCTTTCCTCTTTTGTGATTCAAGAGATATCAAAAGTATATTGCCTGTGACAGTGGTTTTCAAATTCTTTATTGGAACAAAGTACCTCTTTCACCTTTAAGCTCGTGTTAAAGCAAATTCCGTTTTGCAATGCACTTATTTCTCATATAACTTTTTAAACACAATCAACATCATGCAGGTAAATATCTCTTAAACGAGCAGAAAAAAACTAAATTCCTAGGATTCAGAATCTTATAGGAGCAAGAAGCCTTCCAAAGTGTGATATTAAAAATACTTTCTTGGGGCCCATGGGGTCCAAACTCAGAATTTTAAACGATATTATAGCATTTTTTGTATATTATAATTTTTCACAACAAACTAAGCAGGTTCTTATCAAAAAATGTTTTGCTAAAATGAATTGTTGGGCTATTGTAAGATGTCTTCATCGAAAAGATCTGGCTGATGAACTCGGGGAGAAAAAGCATCAAATGAAAGAACATGGGTATGGTGATTTTAAAGCTTTCTGATCTCCTAAAACAAATACCCTACGTTTATTTATTGTGACTTTCAAAATTAAAAACGGCCCTTACTGCTTTGAAGGTACAATTACTGGTGAATCATATTGTCATTTTCTCAACTATAAATTACCTCCCTTAATGAAGAAGGTGTCTTCAGCATGTGAAGGTATCAGCAAGATAGTACAAGATAGTGCACCACCACATTTTGCAATAGCACACGTCAATTCTAAATGAGAAATTTGGTGACAGGTGGTTTGGATGTGCTGGACCTATCACCTGGCCTTCTCGTTCACCCGACTTAACATTCTTGGACTACTTTTTGTGGAGATACATAAAATACAATATCATGTTTTAATCACCTACAACAAAAGATATGACATTTCGAATACGTGAAGCTTGTCGCACTATTAGTCCATGCATATTATTAGCAAACAGAGAAAACGTTCCAAACAAATCACCAAATATTTAGTTGTTAATGGAGGCAACTTTGAGCTTTTAATATGTGTAGTAATTTAATATAGCCACCTGAGTAATTATTGACTTATTTGTTTGGCACTATTTTCTGCTAATTCATAGGTACTTCAAAGAAAACATTTTATCACAGCTCAACAATTCATTTTATAAACAAATGTTTTTTATAAAAGTTGCTTAGTTTATTTTGGGGAACCAGAATATACAAAAATTTATCATAGTTTCATTTAAAATTCGGAAGTTACACTCCGGGGTCTGCATAAGGGGTTCCATGAAATTATTTTCCATATCACAATTTGGAAAGCCCTTTGCTCCTATAAGATTTGGAATTCTTGACGTTTGCTTTTTAATGTTCCTTTAAGAGATATTCGCCTGTAATACCTAATATAGGTCACCCTGCATATATAGGACAGTACCTAGGGAGGGTTCGGGACGCTGATCACATCCCACCCTCCAATACTGCACCCCACCAATGACGCCTCTAGTGGGAAGAGGTAGGGGACGCAGCGGCTGGGCGGTAGGCTTTGGCCCTTCACGGGCTGTTACGCCGGGGTTTAGTTTAGTTTGTATACGATTTGTAACACATTTGCCTGTAGATGTAATAAAAAGTGTAATTCTTGTTAACTCAAGATCTATCAGAAGTTTATGTGGTTATCACTCCTGTCCTCGGAATATTCGATGAATGGAAATGGTGCCAAGAGCTATCTCGACTGCGCCTTATTTGACATTCATATGGGAGTTCTCGCGCAATAAAGTCCACATTTTCTTGATATCCTTCATAATATACTCTTCACCTGAGTATGTTCTTTTTTTATTGTTCTGTTTATACCCCACCTTTAACTGCAAATGTCATATCGGCTGCCTCTTCTGTGGAACGTACGAGTACATATTGCCTATCGGCATTGGTGGTATTCGTTTAATATTGTGTTTTTGTATCCTTAGGGATTTTAGTATATTAGATCACACGCACATTCACACACTCATTCATACTTGCAGACTCTAGGAAGGATAAGGAACATTCTTGGTTGGAAAAAAAGTCTACCCCCTCCCGGGAATTGAGCCAGAGATCCCTTGCAGGTGCTCTACCGACTGAGGCACGTTTGGAAATATAATTTCAATCAGAGCAGCTTTGGTATCCGTCATGTTGGGTTGCCATGTGTATTTTCATACAATTTAAATTTTCCGTGCCAATGTTGAGCAATTGTTCGGAGAATGCCAATGCCAATGGATCATTTTGAAGTTGAACACGCATATTTATTGCAAGGGATAATTTATTGACGCTTCGCCATAGGACTAATTCTTTCAAACATGCGCTAATTTCGTCCACATATGTAGCACGTGGAATGACGGGCAATGTCTGTCTGGTATCGCCAGACAGAAGCAGTAGAACACCACCGAGAAGCCTGGTATTATTATTGAGATCTTTCACCGTTCTACCGAGATCTTCAAGTGAATGCTTGTGGACCATAGTGCATTCATCCCAGATAATTATTTTGCATTTTCTCAAAATTTCAGCCATACCTGAATGATTATGTTACACATGGCGCCTGGATTTGTGTGAATGTTTAACGGCAACTTGAGTGCTCAATTTGCAGTCCACCCACCATCAAGCAAGGTTGCTGCAATGCCTGATGAAGCAGTTGCCAACTAATACGATTATGCAATTTAGTCAGATGAGGAATGTTTTTCCAGTGCAACCTGGTGCGTAAAAAAATTGACAACTTAATTTGATTATATAATATTCTCTTGTTCAGCAGCGAGCACTTGTTCATTATTAGCAGCAAAAGCAACCAAAGAGGTCGTATCGAACTGTTTTTCGCTCTTAATGATTTCTGCTGCTGGGGGTTAGGCAACGGCATGGCGAAATGAATTATTCGAAATGAGAATACAAAGAACCTCAAACTTTATTAACTCCTAGTTACATATATTTCCGGCCAAAAATCAATATTTGGATCTTGATCAGCAATCCAGGTGCGAAGTAGAATGTCCTCAAACATGTCATCAATAATATAGCAAACAATTGACAAAGTTAATAAGGAGAGGAACTCAATGCGGCATCTGCAAGTGTGAGATCCCAATGGTTAGCATCTTCCAATAAATGCAATTCGAGACACGCATCGAAGTACGTGTCATACACAATACCATTTGAGACGGGAACTTCTATGTATATATTTGTAATTTTAGATTATGAACATACATATGTATAAGACTTTTAGATATAAGTATAACTTTGTATTGTGCAAAGAAGCTGCCTCTTGGAAGTAGGTTGACCTGAGCGCATTTCTGAAGGCCATGGGACAAACAATCTTTTGTCAACTCGCACGGAGACACGGTTGCCTGAAGTCCAAGGACACACCTGGGGAAAATACACCCCTCCTCCATAACGGACTAGAGAGAAAGTGCGGGGGTGAGACAAATAGGAAAACTTGGAGGAGATCACTGCTGGCGGATGTTCTGTGTTGCGATGTTCCTAGGAGGGTGAACCTCGTATCGCTGAATAAGTATAGCTTCGCGCCAAAAAGAAACGTCGAGGTGTGAAAGGCGACAGTGATTAGCGTAAAGTAAAGCAAATAGCAATCTTAGAACCAAACACCAGAAACTTGCTCAGGTCGGCACTTCGAGGCAAATGAAGTGGTGAAGAATAAACTTAGTAAAAGTCTGTGTTGTGTTGTCATCTAACCTCGCTCCTGAGAAACATTCTCTCATGCCTACCTAAATCCAACGTCCCAAACCCGTTACACATTAACTGTTGGCAAATATTGAAAGCATGTCGGTCCAGGAACGTTAACCAACAACAAATGAAAAAAAATCGCGTTACTTTGAGTGGACTGTATATAATCGCCCTAAATGATTTCTCATAAATATGTCGACGTATGCTTGGACTGAAACGCCTCGCTTTTGTGGTTTCCAATTTTTTTATTGTTTCGTGTGAAAAACCGTGGAACATCAGTATACATTAATGTCTTTGCGAAATAGCCGAAAATGTCTAGTTGGAACTGCTCCTCACAAGTTTGCACAGTGCATATTTGTAATTACAATTTTAATTAGCTTTTCTCACTAAGTTTTCACCTTTTAATGTAATATTAACGCTAAGCTGCGACAAAAAATTCCTAGAATCCGATCACAGCACTAACTACGGAAATTGCAAAACGCGATCACAGGAAAATATATGTTATTATATAAATTGTATATTAAATTTTTAGATTAAGCTGATTGTTATCGAATGCACGTGTATACATCAATAAATTCACGTAAAATACTCCTATAATGCACCTCACCAATTTACACAATATACTAATTACACTTTCAATTAGTTTTTCTCAATAAGCGCATAATTTTAATGTAATATTAACGCTAAGCTGCGACAAAAATTTCCTATAATCAGATCGCAGCACGAACTACCAGAAATTCTAAAACGCGATCGTAGCACTGCTTGTCGAATTCACTTGTGAACTTAAACCTTCCAAAGATCAACAGCTCATAACTAAATTAATTAAATAGAATATGTTCCGTCGGATCAAGTTTAGGAAGAGTTCAGTCACATACATACGGACAGAAGAAATACCAGGTGGCCCACTTCATCTGGCATCGGGGTAAGTAGATAACCCTTCGTGCGTTGAAACAGTTGTAGAACCGGGGTAAATGCAGTCACACTGACGGCAGTGGCGTGAGCGGGCTTGCTTCTGCCCCTTAGTGAAGAGGTAATTCCCAGGTAGAACTATTGTGTGTGGTCATGATAATGGACAAGAACAGTATAAACAACGGGAAAGTTTCTTGCAATGACTATTAGACATGTTTAGTTCTTTCAGGTTGTAAGCCGTGGTCTAGGATCAGTATACATGCTTTCTATACACCAAGTGTTTCTTCCTTACGATTGAAACTTATGCAACTCGCTCTGTTCGTTTTATAAACATACTTACAACTTAATGACTACCTTTGTACTCTCGCTTCGTAGTATATTATTTAGATGTTTAAATCAATTATTCTATTCTCCTTGGGTATTTTTGTAACATCTAAGTGTTAATTGTTCTCTTATCATTTATATCCTATGGTCTCGCTCTCAACCCAATATTATCCCGAAGCTATCCTGGGTACATGACATTAAAATAAAATACTCTCTATCATCTTTGTGAAGAGAATGGTGTAACTTTGGACTAATGTTTGCAAATGACTTCGACTATTCAATATGCCACATTCGGGAACAAATAAAATGTTGCATATTGATTACAGCTTCATGGGTGATCAGCTATGTACAATTTATAAATCTGGTACGGCTGATCACTCATGAAGCCATAATCTAATCAATACCGCTTGCCGGGAAAGTTTCAAGTTTTAAAATATTGCGTACCTACAATGGCGATTAGCAAACCTGTGAAGGCAACTGTAAAAAGTCCTCAGGAGCTGCTGCAAAAGGTTAAAGTTCACCTTCCAAAACATTGCAGTGTTTAAGATATTCTAAATATAATTAAACAGCAAACTTGTGATTTCTTCTGTTTTTGTTATGGTAAGACCAGACGCAGTAGTGATTTAAAAAGGGGCGTGTGGACAGTGAGCGGTAGCATAAATGTTGAACCTACTTCTAACGACGAATCACTCCCATCTATTCTACCGAAGTTTCATCCCCCCCTCCCCCCGCCCACCTATGATATTAGTTTCTCTGGTAGGTTTTACAGTACCGCTAGAGGTCAATGCTGGCTCTGCGGCTACAATAATTGTTACCAAACATGTGTTAGAACATTTAATCTAGAAACCTCCCCTAAAACATTTAGGAGGCATAACAAAAAGTTTACAAAATCTTGTGGAGCCACTAGGTTTTATCCATATGTAACCACTGTACAAGTTCAACAACATTATTCATCTATCATGGGACGAGAATGAATCAATATTTTAACTATTCTTAATACATAGATCATAAAAAATCTATTTGCCATGATTGAGAAATAAACAAGTTACTATGGGTAGTAACTTGAGGCGTTTTCCATGTTCATTACCTTATATTTTTCAATACATCTGTACCTGCCGCAAAATTACACAGACATTATACTTATTTCTCAGAATAATACTAAATCCTGGTTTAAAATGCTTAGAGTAAACGGAACGCAATTAAAAACATACAAGTGCACGTTTAAAAGGAATCACAATTATTGGTTCATTTAGTGCCTAAGGAACATTTTAGGAAACCACAGAGATGGTGGATGTTATCCTGAAATATAAAACTCCTTCAAATATTCGAAATGTATTGAATTTTACTAAAATCATTGAGATTTATGCTACTAGATGCTACAATAAGCAGCACCTTGGCCTCCTAAAACTTGACAAGAGCCTACGATAGCTCCAAGTGGTCATAGTTTCAACAAGAAGCTTTTGAAAATATAAAAATAGACAGATCATCTGAAAGCGTTCTCATGTACTATGATCCATCAAGTCTCACTACTTTCCGTGGGTCATCTCTTATTGATTGTGAGCAATTCCTGCTATTAGAGTAGAGAATAAATAACTACCGTTAGTTGTTTCTTCCAGAACACTTGTACAATCCTAGTAATACTGCTGCCAATAGCTGAAAAAGATTTTGCCATCAATTAGGGCATATATATAGTACTATATTATTATTATTATTATTATTATTATTATTATTATTATTATTATTATTATTATTATTATTATTATTATTATTATTATTATTATTATTATTATTATTATTATTATTATTATTATTATTATTATTATTATTATTATTATTATTATTATTATTATTATTATTATTATTATTATTATTATTATTATTATTATTATTATTATTATTATTATTATTATTATTATTATTATTATTATTATTATTATTATTATTATTATTAATGTTCTACTTTCAGATTGAATATAGGAAATCCGAGTATCTTGTGAACGCTTGTTGACCCTTATAGTCCGCCTTTTCCTACGAGTCAGTCTGGAATAAATGGCAAACTCCAGTATCACAGTTATACAGAAAGGAAACTCGGCAGAAATCCGTGCGCCAAAATTTAGTGCACATGAGTGAAGTCTGCCATGTTGAAAGTGAGTAAACTGTGTGTGTGTGTGTGTGTGTGTGTGTGTGTGTGTGTGTGTGTGTGTGTGTGTGTGTGTGTGTGTGTGTGTGTGTTTTCTGTCTTATAGCTTAAATCGAAACCTTGGCCTAGTTCCATAATTGACATTTAAGTTCATGCAAGGATTTTTAGTACCACAGGAAAAATTCCTTCTTCGAACTATCCTGATATGGAAAATGTTTCGTTAGTTGTTCAAATTATACTGATAAAAATCTGTTGTGTTGCACTCACATGACTCTGTATACTATTGTATTAACTATTCTTACAAACTCTTATTCCTCTTCAGGCTAATCGAGATAAACGTTTGTAGAAATCATCTTATTGCATATTTTGTTATACGTGCAAGGGAAACATGGGAATACAGTATGCTTTGAGCGATAGTCAAATTTTTTCAAGTTGGTTGATATATAAGGGCTTTGAAATTCCGTTCCCTTGGTGAGGCCAAGCGATAAAAAAGGAAAGAACGACTTTTCATTTGAAAAAAGAATAAGTATTGCAAAACTCACAAATGGCAAGGAATATCTCCGAAATGAATCACTCCACAAAAAAGAAAGAAATAAAGAGAGAGAAAGAAAGAAACCAACAAAGAGAGAGAAAGAAACAAATAAACAAACAGAGAGAGACAGGAAGGAAAGAAGGAAGGAAGGAAGGAAGGAAGGGAGGGAGGGAGGGAGGAAGGAAGGAAGAAAGAAAGGAAGGAAGGAAGGAAGGAAGAAAGAAAAAGAAAATAATGAAAAATACACTTGGGTATACATAACTTGTACGTTTTAAGGAATTTACATTTTTGTATAGTGAGATTTGGTCTATCTCTTCCAGTTTATCTGTTATAGAAAAGTCATCAAGAGTAAACAGGGCTACATGGGCTACAGCCAAAAAAATTCAAAATATAAATTTCATTTTCCATAAAAAATATGTTCTACATATGGAATTTTAATCAAAATGGTTAGAGCCATGTTTGAAAAAATTTAATTTTTTTAAAAATGTTCCATGTAAACGGTAATTTAGGACGGAGAAAGTTTCTTCAAAATCTCCATGTCCATCATGTACCAACTTTGGTTTTTAACAGACTTTTTATTTTTGGGTTATGCTGATGCACAGTCACACACATATAGATGTGCACGCGCGCGCGCGTTCACACACTTACACAAGTACCTGTTTCTAAAAGCGCATTTTGTTTTGTTCAAGTGGCTCAACACGTTTATTTCCGGTGAAACCTCTACATCGAATTTTTGGGTTTCATACAACGCTTCCCCTACTTTACTTAGCAAAGAAAGCAAAAGTACTTGCTTAAGATATTTTCATGATAAGTACTTTTCTGGAAAAAGGTCTTGAAATCCTCTTGATTCTGGATGGACCTTGGATTGGAAAACTGTATCCATGAGACATAATCTCATTAAGAGATACTTTTGTCAAATATAATTTTCTGGTGGTGTTTACCATTATGAGCACTTTCCTTGTTATTTATTTGAATTCTGAAATGCTTACAATTTTTTTCAAGATGTAAGTCGTCATTATTTTCCATGTGTACCTACATGTAAGGATCATGGAACTTCAGTCATCACATAGCAATCCACCTTTTATATGTCTATCACTTTAAGCTGGTATGCGTCTTTCTTATACCTACATATGTGTATGTATAAATGTGTTATGGACGTTTATCTCCATTGATAAAAAGTAGATATAAGCCCAAATTTTTATAAGAATAAATTGTTAGGGGACTAAGTAGAGAAAGTCTTTTGAACTCAAAAGTTCAAAATGTTTACTTTCTCTAGTATTTACCTGGAAGGAAGAATAAGTATTGCATTCCATACGACATTCCATAAGGAGATTTCAGCGAAAGTAGATGTTTTGAGGTCCTCTGAAACCCAAATATTTTGGATATGTATGTCATGTGTGTGGGTGGGGTGTATGCGTGTGTGTGGGTGTGTGTATGTCATGTTTGTGGGTGGGGTGTATGGATGTGTATGTGTGTGGGTGGGGAGTATGTGTATGGGTGGGGGTGTATGTGTGTGGGGTGTATGGGTGTGTATGTGTATGGGTGTGTGAGTATGTGTGTGAGTGTGTGTATGTGTGCGTATGTGTGTGGGTGTGTGTATGTGTGTGGGTGGGGGTGTTTGGGTGTGTATGGGTGTGTGTGTATGTGTGTGGGTGTGAGTGCGTGTATCTGTTTGCGTATGTGTGTGTGGGTGTGTGTATGTGTGTGGGTTTGTGCGTATGTGTGTGGGTGTGTGTGTATGGGTGTGTGTATGTGTGTGTGGGTGTGGGTATGTGTGTGGGTGTGTGCGTATGTGTGTATGCGTAGTGTGCATGTGTATGGGTGTGGGTGTGTGTCCGTGTGTGTGGGTGTGTCCGTGTGTGTGAGTGTGTCCGTGTGTGTGCGTGTGTGGGTGTGTGCGTGTGTGGGTGTGTGTGTATGTGTGGATGGGGATGTGCGTGTATATGTGTGGGCGTGTGTATGAGTGTGGGTCGGAGGTGTGTGCACGTATGTTTGTCCGTGGGTGTATGTGTGTATGTGTGGGTGGGGATGTGCGCGTATGTGTGTATCCGTGGGTGTGTGCGTGTATGTGTGTATGTGGGTGGGGTGTGTGTGGGTGTGTGGGTATGTGTGCGTGTATATGTGTGCGTGCGTGTATGTGTGTGTGCGTGTGTGTATGTGTGTGTGGTTTTGTGTGCGTGTATGTGTGTGCGTGTGTGCGTGTGTGTGGGTGGGGTGTACGCGCGTATGTGTGTATCCGTGGGTGTGTGTGTATGTGTGTGTGCGCGCGTGGCTGTTTATTGGGGTGTAGGTTTTGAAACTGTGCGTTCAAAGTGAGTGCGTGTGTGTGGGTGTGTGCATGTGTGTAGGTGGGGGTATATGCGTGCGTGTGGGTGTGTGTATGTCATGTGTGTGGGTGGGGTGTATGGATGTGTATGTGTGTATGTGTGTGGGTAGGCTGTATGGATGTGTGTATGTTTATTTGTATGGGTGGGGGTGTATAGGTGTGTGTATGTGTATGGGTGTTTGTGTGGGTGTGTGCGTATGTGTGTGGGTGGGGATGTGCGCGTATGAGTGTGCGTGCATGTATGTGTGTGTGTGGGTGTGTGTATGTCATGTGTGTGGGTGGGGTGTATGGATGTGTATGTGTGTGGGTGGGGTGTATGGGTGTGTGTATATGTATGTGTGTGGGTGGGGGTGTATGGATGTGTATGTGTGTGGGTGGGGTGTATGGGTGTGTGTATGTCACGTGTGTGGGTGGGGTGTATGGATGCGTATGTGTGTGGTTGGGTGTGGGTGTGTGTATGTCATGTGTGTGGGTGGGGGTGTATGGATGTGTATGTGTGTGTATGTGTGTGGGTGGGGTGTATGGTTGTGTGTATGTGTATGGGTGTTTGTGTGGGTGTGTGCGTATGTGTGTGGGTGGGGTGTGGGTGTGGGGTGTGGGTGTGGGGTGTGGGTGTGTGTATGTTATGTGTGTGGGTGGGGGTGTATGGATGTGTATGTGTGTGTATGTGTGTGGGTGGGGTGTATGGGTGTGTGTATGTGTATGGGTGTTTGTGTGGGTGTGTGCGTATGTGTGTGGGTGGGGATGTGCGCGTATGAGTGTGCGTGCATGCATGTGTATATGTGTGTGGGTGGGGGTGTGCGCGTATGAGTGTGCGTGCATGTATGTGTGTATGTGTGTGGGTGGGGGTGTGTATGTGGGGGTGTGTATGTGTGTGGGTCTGTGTGTGTGCGTATGTGTGTGTGCGTGCGTGTATGTGTGTGGGGGTGTGCGTGTATCTGTGTGTGGGAGTGTGTTTATGTGTGTGGGTGTGTGTATATGTGTGGGGGTGTGTATGTGTGTGGGTGTGTGTATGTGTGTCTAGGTTGTATGTGTGTGTATGGGTGTGCATGTGTGTGGGTTTGTGTGCGTGTATGTGTGTGCGTGCGTGTATGAGTGTATGCGTGTGTGTATGTGTGTGTGGGTTTGTGTGCGTGTGTGTATGTGTGTGGGTGGGGTGTGCGCGCGTATGTGTGTATCCGTGGGTGTGTGCGTATATGTGTGTATGGGTGTGTATGTATGTGTGGGTTTGTGTGCGTGTGTGTATGTGTGTGGGTGGGGTGTGCGCGCGTATGTGTGTATCCGTGGGTGTGTGCGTGTATGTGTGTATGGGTGTGTATGTATGTGTGGGTTTGTGTGCGTGTGTGTGCGTGCGTGTATGTGTGTATGCGTGTGTGTATGTGTGTGTGGGTTAGTGTGCGTGTATGTGTGTGTATGGGTGTGTACGTATGTGTGGGTTTGTGTGCGTGTGTGTGCGTGTGTGTATGTGTGTGTGGGTTTGTGTGTGTATGTGTGTGGGTGGGGTGTGGGTGTGGGGTGTGGGTGTGGGGTGTGGGTGTGTGTATGTTATGTGTGTGGGTGGGGGTGTATGGATGTGTATGTGTGTGTATGTGTGTGGGTGGGGTGTATGGGTGTGTGTATGTGTATGGGTGTTTGTGTGAGTGTGTGCGTATGTGTGTGGGTGGGGATGTGCGCGTATGAGTGTGCGTGCATGCATGTGTATATGTGTGTGGGTGGGGGTGTGCGCGTATGAGTGTGCGTGCATGTATGTGTGTATGTGTGTGGGTGGGGGTGTGTATGTGGGGGTGTGTATGTGTGTGGGTCTGGGTGTGTGCGCGTATGTGTGTGTGCGTGCGTGTATGTGTGTGGGGGTGTGGGTGGGGGTGTGTATGTGGGGGTGTGTATGTGTGTGGGTCTGGGTGTGTGTGTGTATGTGTGTGTGGGTTTGTGTGCGTGTGTGTATGTGTGTGGGTGGGGTGTGCGCGCGTATGTGTGTATCCGTGGGTGTGTGCGTATATGTGTGTATGGGTGTGTATGTATGTGTGGGTTTGTGTGCGTGTGTGTATGTGTGTGGGTGGGGTGTGCGCGCGTATGTGTGTATCCGTGGGTGTGTGCGTGTATGTGTGTATGGGTGTGTATGTATGTGTGGGTTTGTGTGCGTGTGTGTGCGTGCGTGTATGTGTGTATGCGTGTGTGTATGTGTGTGTGGGTTAGTGTGCGTGTATGTGTGTGTATGGGTGTGTACGTATGTGTGGGTTTGTGTGCGTGTGTGTGCGTGTGTGTATGTGTGTGTGGGTTTGTGTGTGTGTGTGTGTGTGTGGGTGGGGTGTGCGCGCGTATGTGGGTATCCGTGGGTGTGTGCGTGTATGTGTGTATGGGTGTGTATGGGTGTGTGGGTTTGTGTGCGTGTATGTGTGTGCGTGTATGTGTGTGCGTGTGTGTATGTGTGTGTGGGTTTGTGTGCGTGTATGTGTATGGGTGTGTATGTATGTGTGGGTTTCTGTGCGTGTGTGTGCGTGCGTGTATGTGTGTGTGTATGTGTGTGTGGGTTTGTGTGCGTGTGTGTATGTGTGTGGGTGGGTGGGGTGTGCGCGCGTATGTGTGTATCCGTGGCTGTGTGCGTATATGTGTGTTTGCGTGCGGGTATGTGTGTATGTGGGTTGTATGTGTGTGTGGGTGTGTATGTGTGTGTGGGTTTGTGTGCGTGTGTGTATGTGTATGTGTGTGGGTGGGTGGGGTGTGCGCGCGTATGTGTGTATCCGTGGGTGTGTGCGTATATGTGTGTTTGCGTGCGGGTATGTGTGTGTGCGTGTGTGCGCGTGCATGTATGTGTGTGTGCGTGCGTGTATGTGTGTGTGGGTTTGTGGGTGGGTGGGGTGTGCGCGCGTATGTGTGTATCCGTGGGTGTGTGCGTATATGTGTGTTTGCGTGCGGGTATGTGTGTGTGCGTGTGCGCGCGCGCGTGGCTGTATAATGGGGTGTAGGTTTTGAAACTGTGCGTTCAAAATGAGGGTAGGATTCTTTCACCCCACGCCATTAGCACAGTCTCGGTTAACTGTACCTGTCAGGTGAAGACTTCTAACGATCTATACTAAGATCTTTCTTCGTATTCTTCCAGAGACTCCACCATTTGCTGAGACTTTTCTTTATTTATTAGCTGCTAGATACTTTTCACTGTAGATTACGTTCAATTCCTTATTCTCGGCTGCTTTTTCTCGTTTCTTTTTTTCTTTCTGCGTCAAGTTTTTTCCCCCGTTTTTGTATAAAGGTGGATATAAATTATTATTTGTAAAACTCCTTGCACCAAGAAATTATTTAATACTTGGCATCGATTCCTTCATTCAGAAACACCAAATACCGCAATCTGTCCACAAGTTCTTTCATGGAACTATATCAGAGGTTTGCATCTTATAAATACATTCACATACCTATTAATGTATGGCACCTAACTAATAAATCAACTTTGTTAAAGCAACAGTCATTGAGTATGTGCAATTAACAAATATAACCACACCTGCCTGGTGCGTAAAGGTCCCGGTTTCAATTCACGTTTGGGGGTGGACAGTTTTCTCTAGCTAAGATCGTTTTCCATCCCTCCTAGAATGAAGGTATGAATGTGATCTAATGTACGCAGCCCAACCCCTAAAAGTGAGCGAGTGAGTGAGTGAGTGAGCGAGTAAGTGACTGAGCGAGTGAGTGAGTGAATGAGTGAGCGAATGAGTGACTGAATGAGTGAGTGAGTGAGATAGTCAGTGAATGATTGAGTGAAGTTTAAGCGCCCGTCAAACTGAATACGAACACCATTTTCAACAGGCAAGGTACTCGAAAGCAAAAAGGCTACCGATAGAATCTTTGCAGTCAAAGGTAAATAGAACAATAAAAATAAATGTATTTCCAGAAAAATCCCTATATCAAATGTTTTGGGCAGAAACAAATGCATCTTGTTCATACTGTAGCTAAGCGTAGAAAAAGTAGAAAGAGGCATAGACATTTTTATCGTGGTTAGAATTTGTGCCAGTAAGACAAAATGCACTTCCACGTTTCAAGTCAGTTTGAGGTATAAAGATGTGAAATAAAATAGCAAAGTAAGCATATGTTTTGAAAATTGAACTATCCATGGACCAAACGATACAAAAAGGATTACATCTCGTATTATCGGAATATGCCTCTTGTCATTGCTACGGATATTATGAGCATTCATTAATTGTAAGAAAAGGCTATTTTTCTCAGGACATATTACGAAATACCACTTAGACGGCAGAAGTTACTCTGCACAGTTTTCATCATTTACCAATAATGAGACATAACCTCAAGATGTGTTGAGAGGTTCTATGAATTCACAATAAAAACCTAAGTTATATAATAAGCAAAGCAATGCACTTTCAAATTAGGTGACGCTACTCAAAAAGATAAGAAATTGTTCCCGAAATCCATAATCATTGCACTTGTAATTAAGGTTGTGCAACTACCTTTCATTTTTTTCCGGTCCATACTGTAATATTTAGGAAAACGAAATATACTCATAGTTCAGAGTTTGTAAAACGTTTAATATAATTCAGATGCTAAATTGATATTGGTGTCAATTTAGTGTATTTCCGTGAAATTTCTCAGACTATATTCTTAAGATTAAAAGCGTAACCTTTCTGTAATCGCTGGGAATGTCCGAATTCTGAAGTTGAAGGTTCTTCATTTGTTTAATGTGTTTGGGATGCTTAGTGATTTTCTTTTTTAAGTAATGATTTACGTAAAACTTGCATTTTAGTAGCACCGTTCCACGTAAATACATACTTCCGTATTGTTACATCAATTAGGCGTGCATTAATATCAATCGATTTGGATAAGCCCGCATTATTAGTTAACCTAGGAAAAATCATGTACTTGCTTACCACATTATAACAATAATACCATAGACTTGAAAATAGGACTTTTATTAATTAAATACATCCCACTATATTTAATCTTCATTAAAATCGCAAATAACGGAATAGTAAAACCAGAAACAGTCTGTGGCTTCACTATACCAATTTTGCTCTGCCCGAATACTGGAAATTGAAAGTTTAAGGTTGAATGATAACATTCACACTCACTTTAGTGTGAAATACGTAAATTTGAGCTCCATGGACACACATTAAGTTGCTTGTTGTGTTTTTTATGACGGAGAACTTACTAATGCAAGCTTGTGAACTCTTTAATTCACTTTTCTTCGCTAATATCCTTCTATGCCGCTTTTGTCACGATTCATAGATTCATAGAATCCCCATAACTTGATCTCATGTGGACTGAGAGGTTGTAGAATTATCGAAATTTCCAGTTTTACGTAATAAGAGTCCTGTTATTCACAGCTCGTAACATAATAGTGCAAATTACGTAAATGTATGGTCTAGCACAATATAGGAAGCAGGAAAGTATAACATCCAAAAAGTATTATGTATTAATATGTTCCCCTTTATCCGGTCTCTTTAACGCATCTAATTTAATTTCCATTTTCATTTTAACTAGTTTCTTTTCTTCTCATTTGACATTTTCTCAGGCACAAACAGAATTCAATACAACACTAACAGTGAGTCTGAAATATAAAACATGGCACTGTCACCAGAAATATGTAACTGAAGGTTTAGCTTACCACTTACTGAGTAAAGCAATAAATATTCAAACATTCCCAAAAAGTGTTTGTGCTGTGTATCCACATTATTAGTGACAAGCCTTTGGTTTTGTGACAATGATCTGCCGGCTGCGTAAGTTCTGACTAGATATCGAAGGCCAATACGCAGTCAGCCCTTTTGTTACAGTGAGGGAGAATGCGGTAGGTTGTATATGTAAACTGATATAGTGGATTATAGAAATTGTTGCACTCAAGTTTAACGGTAAAGAAGTCGAGTTATAGGAATGTCGAGTTATCGGGATTCTACTGTATTCCATTTCTGAGTTGGTTTCTGAGAGATGTTGGGAATAATAAACAGATGAAAGAAGCTACATACTTTGAGGGAGTCTCGAGAGATGTTATGGAGAACATATTCATCTGGCAGGCGAACAGCGAGTGAAATTTCCTGATGCTATTTTGAGAGATCCAAGTTCTCTGCCGCCGCATGTAATTCGTTGGCCTCAAAGAAAGTCGAGCCATGCAGCTGGCAGCTGGCACCTTCATGAATGGGATCAGATAATTGGTTGAATTTGGCATTATTCCTTGCGTGCATACCTTCCGTTTTTATATCTTCACTTCAAAACCCAACAATATTTCTTAATGTGGTTTCAAACCCTCCTAAAGCTGTTGCACATTTTGTTCCGCTAGGTTTGTCAGTTGTTCATTAGGTTTCTGCTAATTGATGTATTTGCTAAAATAACTTGCACAGTAATGCTAAAACGGCTCTTGAGTTAATCCAATAAAGCAAGTCGAGAAACAACTGTGCAAGTGCATAAGAAACACGCTGTACTGGTATAGCATTCAAGTGGACAGTGTCCCTCATACCGGGTGGAAGTTACTTCTTCGACCATACGTTAACCAGGTATTCTACATGATGAGTGCAACAAATATGCACAATACAATTATCAGCAATAAAGAAGCCTTTGTCAAATATTTTCAGCCATCTGGCTTCTTGAAGAATGGATATAAATAGTTTATTATTTTACTAACTGTCGCGTAAACATTGTGTGAACAATGCTGTAATGCATTTCTAGCTTAATTCCAATAAGGTTAGCCACAATTTAATGTTAATGTGACGTTCCCAAATCTCTCTTAGAAATTAAACTTTGCATGACATATTATTATTAAATTGTGACTAAATTAATTCGAATTAAGGTAGAAATGCATTACAGTATTGTTCACACAATGTTTGTGCGACAGTTAGTTAAATAATAAACCATTTATATCCACTGAAGAAACTATATGGCTCCAAATGATTCACACAAATTTTTTACGGCAAAATGGTT
This sequence comes from Tenodera sinensis, assembly GCA_030765045.1. Classification (NCBI taxonomy): domain Eukaryota; kingdom Metazoa; phylum Arthropoda; class Insecta; order Mantodea; family Mantidae; genus Tenodera; species Tenodera sinensis. The sequence goes on along the minus strand of CM060965.1, from coordinate 135,512,059 downwards.
CTTTAATTTTGTATTTGACATGTTTGTTACATTCATTATACAGAGTGGAAGGGAAGTCATTACATTATTTCTAATATGTTCTTCATAGAAGCACTACAAACAAAAAAGTCTAATGGCATTTGTTCTTTGACCAGCCAATTTCGAAAAATAAATGGTTTTTGGTCCAACTTGGATGCGTAATTCCATAGGAATGTGCGCAGATAACAGTTTGTTACTTTCGAAATAATTAAGGGACACTGGGAGTGAAATTTGAAAGTTCCACATTTCTTGATAGATTTTTCTGAAATTTTTACTCTGTTTGTATTTATATGAGAATAGGAGCTACACCAAATTTCATTAAAATTGGATAATTCGTTTATGATATATAAATTATTTTATGAATTTAATAGGCACATTTTCAAAATAGAGCTCGCGTCTATTGACTTTTCAAAATTAATTTATATTGGCAGAACTGATACTCTAAAACTTGGGTAGAAATTGTATGGGGAGATATTTCAAATACGTTTGCTGATTATGCTGTACATATTTTTTTATAACAAAGAAAATTTAATCTGAAAAATTATGGATTTTTTTCGTACAAAAAAAATGGTTTTGGAATTCATGTTAATGATAACATCAATATTGAAGCATAGTTTTGTTTAGCTGCTATTTATTAATACTTTTGGAAATTTTCATTGAATTTGAAGCAAAACTCAGACGCGACCTTCTTTTGGAACCTGCAGAAATGTAGTTTTGAGAAAACCAGGCTTTTATATATGAACATGCTGTGTACATTAAGAGAAGAGCGCTATTTGAAAGGGCCGTAATGACCACATGGAGTGGGGGATATGAAAAATGTTAGCTGATCCAAATGCACAGGAGTTCCAGGAACATTTTAAGGTAAAAAAGAAATTTTCGACTTTTTGACAATTTTGACCAACATTTCACTCCCAGTGTCCCTTAATCACTTAAAAGACATGAAGGAATACTTCAAGCAGCTTTTTCACACGTGCAATAAGTCGACAACGTTGCGTTGAGGTTGGTCAGAGAATTGAGCTGGTTTGTGAATGTGAACAGCCCGGGCACTTTCGCTTTCACTTTAATGTTTTGGAAGCTAACGCTTGTGATTGGCCTACACTCGCGCAGTAAACACAGTACATGGCAGGATCTTTGTTTGTGTTCTCAAGAAGCACCGTTACTGTGTTTATGTACTGAGCTAGGGAAAGTGACACCTACACAATCTGCAGTGTTGCCAGCTTGTTTTCGAGAAAACTAAAGTATCTCATTAGGAAATGGTCAAAGACAAAAACATGAGATACAAAATGTGTTCCAAATACCAAGATCTAACACTGATTTAAATTAATGTAATGACTTCCCTTCCACCCAGTATAGAATCCGTGGTGAACGCATGGCCAAAGCAGTGCCTTCCACTCGGTATACATACCTTTGTAGTTTGGGGAACATTTTCAGTGAAAGAACTGAGGAAGTACTTATGCTATATCTGATATCAATATTTTGTTTCCAAAACACAATCAAATTAGAAACGAACTTAGCAAGAATCCACGTATTACCCTATTATCTGATGGAGTGATTCTCTCTCTGACAATGCGTTATTGGTAATGAAACTCTTTTAATTTCTCTATCTCTTACCTATTGTAGCCATGAATGCAACCTTTTTTTTGTATCCACAAAAAAACATAAGCTATCGCGGGTAAATTTGAGCAGCTCGTGCATACTAAAGGACCTTTGCCTGTATGCAGAAGGCGGTAAATTTTGCAACATAATTCACAAGGATTTGCAAAATTGAACTACTTGACCGTTCTCTGCAGTCAGTTTTAAAATATATTATACAAAAAAAACTTTGACATTTGCTTTCCGAAATAAGAGCATAATAAATGTATCATGTTATTACTTACTTCTGGCTTTTCAATTTAGGCTTACCAAAGCCTAATAAATTAAAGTACCATATAGCACTTTCTATTGTACTTGCACATCTGTTATGCTTCTTATGACGTCGTGGGCCAGCCCAAGCGTGCTTGTCGCGTGTTCTCACAACAAATCCAGCTGCCTGCAGGGGGTTGGGGGAGGTATTACTTCACGGTGTGAGGGTCGGCGGAAGGGTTAAGGTACACTTCCTGCAAAACGGAAGAATTTAGTTTGCGATCATGATCCCGCTCACATCAAGGGATATGGTACTACTAATTTCAGGGGGCAATTTCCCTTAAGAACAAAAAATAAATAAACAGATACATAAGAAGAAACACAAAATAAAATTAAAAATATAACAATGAGATGACGTAAATAAAGCCAGATGTTCCCATTCCCCCTCATCCCTTACCTAGCGAAATATGCCAATCTTTATTTTTTACAAAAAGCGAACAAAGACAACATACAATTAAGGTCTTTTGTGAACTGAAATGAGACTCAATATTAAAAACGTATATTATGTAATAATATAAACCTCAATAAACTCCTCATAATCGGCATATTTTCAGTATTTCTTGTTGTAAAGTGCTTTCAAATGCATTTAGACAGGCTTATGGAATTTATTTCAAAAAGATGACTAGTATTTGTATTCTATGTTAAATAGTACTTGTAAACGTAGAGTACATTAACTATGTTTTAATCCCATATTATATACGAATTTGGTTTGTCATATGTCTAGAGAAACTTCATATTATGTATACTTTCTTTTAAGGATAGTATCACTATCATGTGTGCTTCTAGAGATCAATTTCATTTTGCTTGTCTTCTTATTTAGGCGCCTTCGTGACCACGGCTGTAATTTATGACGAGAGTATTAGTTTTATTTCAGTCCGATAGTCTACGGAAGAGCACAATTTGTTTTAGAAAAATGAAGGAGAAGACTTATTTACTTGGGTATTAAAGGCAATTACTATTGTTTTAGCTCGTGACGGATAATGATTATAATAATGATGATAACAATAATAATAGTATTAATAGTAATAATGGTGATGAGAAGAAGAAGAAGAAGAAGAAGAAGAATGTCCACTATTAGGAAAATCTGTATCCCTTTATGTCAGCATTGTTTTACCCTAAAATACGTGGTTTTGATCGATTCATTCTTCTGTTGTCTTAACTATGAAAAAATGCATCTTCATTATAACTTGAAGAAACGCGTTATTTTTTCAGTTATATTCACACCTTTCAGGCGTGACATCGATTCTTGCCTATTCGCCCGAGATTGTGACTGCTTCACTGGTACGTAAACGAGTGTTTTGTTTATATCTGACGGCACACGCAGGTCGGGATCAGGACAAGTCTTTTTTAATATCGTACTGGCAAGTTGGCCATGGTAGCTTAGTGGTTAAAGCAGCTGCTCGATAAGCGGAAGATCCGTGGTTCAAATCCCGGCTATGGCATTGAGTTTTTCAGTTTCTGATTCAACCTCTTAAACATTGCCCACACATGACGTGTGTGTTTAAAAACACCAGCAGTAAGCTTGTTGGCATAAATAAATAATAATTAACATTCTATGTTGCTTACACCTGCATCTATTAGTAATATTATTCTGACCGAAACAGTACCTTCCACTCTCTCTCTCTCTCTCTGTGTGTGTGTGCGTGTGTGTGTGTGTGTGTGTGTGTGTGTGTGTGTGTGTGTATAAATCCATTATTTATTTACTGCAGCGAAGATCTTGTAACAGCAAATACAAAAAAAAAAAAAAAAAAAAAAGTTGAAATCGTTCAAAACCAAAGTTTAAGACTAATTACAGGTGCTATCAAAACCACACCAATACCAGCTATGGAAATACTAACCAACCAATACCCCATTGAATATGAGATAGAACAAGCAGCTCTTATTCAACACGAAAACTTGATCAGACTCCCTTTCATTACATGGGACAAGATAAATTTTACACATACACTAAAGACTTAAGAGAGCTTTCTTTACAAAATTCAAGACATCAAGAAGAATGTATACCTTCCAAATTCAAAGGAAAACTTCATATATAAAGTGAATCCGACACAAATATTAGACATCACATATTATTTACACCTGACAGAAGAAGTTAAGAAAAGTGACACTCCAAATAGTGTTCTAAAATTATTGGCAGTAGAGACAATCCATACTAGATTTCCAGAACACGAATGGCCACATATTTATACTGATGGATCACTGATGGAGCAGGGCCTGAAGTCACATGTCACCTCTTTTCTTATTACAAATCTTTAAGTTCTCGCTCTCTCTCTCTCTCTCTCTCTCTCTCTCTGTGTGTGTGTGTGTGTGTGTGTGTGTGTGTGTGTGTGTGTGTGTGTGTGTGTGTGTGTGTATTATATAGGTAATGCCATTTTTGGAACCGCAGTTTACTAAGGAAGGGCAGTGTGCGTACACCAGGATCATGCAATCATGCAAAAAATTATCTGTATTAAAATTATTCTTTTTCCTAGAGAAGCGTGCTACAAAAGTAAGCTTGCAGATTTCAGAGCAATAATCATTTGTTAGCATTTTAGTTACCAAAAAGAAGAAAACTTTAAACACTTTAAAACGTTGGAATCTCATTCGGGAAAGCAGTAACATGTTAACGAAGATATTCTATTTTATGAAAACATGATAAATGAAGACAAGGTGCTAGAAGAATGTATAAGGGACATTCTCCTTTGTGAAGCATGACACAGGGATTTGAAACCGCCTTTTCTCAAATTCTCTCCCTCTTTCTGACACACACACACACACACACACACACACACACACACACACACACACACACACACACACACACTCTCTCTCTCTCTCTCTCTCTCTCTCTCTCTCTCTCTCTCTCTCTCTCTCTCTAGGTCGCTAGGTGGCGTCTAAGTTGCTGTTGAGGGTGCTGCTAGGCTCCTGTATTTTGGGTAATTCTGTGTATTTATTAACGTTTTAGCAATATAATAGTGTATTAAGAAGAAAGTATATTACATATCTTTGGTATTAAATAATCTTTAAAGCTTTGATTTTAATTTACTTTAGTTTATTAACACATTATACTTGTAAGAAGTTTTTAATTCATTTTGTTCTGTACAAGATTATTTAAATGACAAATTATTCCTGTTAATGCTTATATAGCTTTGTAAGTAGTTTCTAACACATTTTATTCTGTATAAGATAATCTAAATGACAAATCTTCCTCTGAAAGCTTATGTAGCTCTGTAAGTGATCTCTAGCTTCTTCAGTGACAAATCAGTGTTAATCACATCTGATGTCTGTGTAAAGCTACTCAAATATGAATGTATAGAACCATCTAACAAAAGATGTCATTCCTAGCTAATTATATTATAACTGAATTATTATTATTATTATTATTATTATATTACAACTAAGCAGTAGAATATGGCTGGAAATGCCTAGTGTAAATTTAACACAAAATTCAATACTTATCTGACAAATTTCAGTTAGGTTTTGATTGTGCTTCCATTAACCCCTTTGCTGTTGTTTGTTTGTTTCTTTTTTGTTCCCGTATATAATGAGTTTTATGTTCTCATTCTGTATATTTATTGACAATGTTTTGTACATCTCAATTGACATGTTCAATGTTCACCAGCCTCCATGGCTACTTGTGAACTCGCTGAACGCAATCTAATCTAATGTAATCTAATCACACACACAGACCTTCTTCTAAAAAATGCTTTTTTGGATTCAGGGTGCCTCAAAACATGTATTTCAGGTGAAATATCGACATCGAATTTTTGGGTTGAGTACAATGCTTCCCTACGTACTATACATAGTAGAGGAAGTAAAACATATCTAATTAATTGTTCTAAAACGTAAAATGTGCCAAATATTCGCTCCAAATCTCAATTTTGAACAAAGCTACTTTTAAAACTCAACATGGTAATTTTTAAAAGCAAATCATGAAATAATTCCATTTGTCTTAGAACTTTATTGTTCTAGTTTCTCTGATATTTACCTTTGAAATCATACAATTGCAACAACTTTGAGTATTTTGAGAGCCATTAAATGTTTTTCTCGATATTTATGAAAATGTAGATATCAAGTTTTGTAATTAATTAATTGTTAAATAGTTAATTGTTAAATTGTTAAATAGTTAATGTAATAACATCAAAATTATCTAACGAATAGCTGCATTCTGTATAAGCGAAGCGCTTCCGAAATAATGGTTTTTCGAAACAACATTTTACGGATCTCCTACAATTATTCCTTATGCAATTCTCAATCTTTCCCTGTCAAATGTATCATTTAGAATATTGATTAAACAATGAAAGAGATGTACCACAAGTCAATGTCAGATATTGCAGGCAAGCTGCTTTAGATTCTTATTTTCTTTAATACAGTTTTAATTTTTAAAAACCCGTGGGTTCATATTTGAAGTTACCGGTTCAGTAAAGGATGACATCCTTTAAAACAGATCTACATAACCGTAGAAGCACTAATGTAATGTAAACCCCGCGCGACAGCCCACGAAGGGCCAAGGCCTACCGCCCAGCCGCTGCGTCCCCCACCTCTGCCCACTACAGGCGTCATTGGTGAGGTGCAGTACTGGAGGGTGGGACGTGGTCAGCGCCCCGAGCCCTCCCGGCCAGTTATGCGGTCTTCTCGACCTGGGGCCGCTACTTCTCCATCAAGTAGCTCCTCAATTGGCCCCCCCGGGACCTAACGAGGCTGAGTGCACCCCGAGAAGCACTAATAGTTTATATAAATTGTCAGTCGCGCAATCAATAAGTAAATAAATAAAGAAATAGATAACTAAATAAATACATAAAAGCCAGTGATTGCAAAGTTCATTAGTAACCAATTAAAATTGGTTAAAAGCAGCAAGTTCAAAGTTGTTCAACTAAAAATTTAAAAATCAGTTTAAAGTTACAGGACATGGAGATGGTCAATAGTAAGAGATATTTAAAGTTCCAGGTGAAGGACTCAATTTGTCACATATAATAATACTTCTTTCTTCTTTCCCTGACTACCCTCCCCTTATGTAGGACTTACAAGACCAGTGCCTAGGGTCAGACGCCTGTCGGGGAGCAGAGGAACCTCTGGACCAGGCAGAGTGAAGACCTGGAAGCAGGTGGTCAGCCAAGCACCTGGTATGATAGTGAGGAAGAGGATATAAACTGCAGGCGAATTGCATGATTGGAAGGGTGATAACGGAGCATTTAGTTGAATGAATGGGGAAATCGGAGAACCTGGAAAAAACCCGCCCAGACGCCGCTTCGTCCACCACGAATACCACACGGGGGTCCCGCCTAGGTGGTAGGTGAGCAGTCTAATCACTCAGCCAGGGCGCCGCCATTATACTTCCAGACTCAGGGAAGGATGAGGAATAATCCTGTCTGGAGAAAAATTCTAACCCGGGACCCCTTGCACGGCAGGCAGGTGCTCTACCAACTGCGCTACGAGGCTTGCCCCGTATAATAATACAGTTGTATCAAAGTGTTCTCAAGATATTGCTGCAAAATTACCATTCGGTTTTTAATATAATTCTTTATTTCTTATATTTTACATCAGGTTTGGGCTCACACTAATTCACAAACGCACTTCCTTTTCCGCATATAATTTTCGATCACCAAACAGGATTCGAACCTCAACTAGGTTCTCCAACTCAAGTTACAGTGCCTCGTTGGCAACGTGATGTCAGCCAAGGAGCATCAACTTTATGGGATGCTTTCCACACGGAAGCTCGACTTATGTACGGCATATCAACGTCACAATATCATGGAAAATAAAAATAAAATCCGGGAATGTTGCTTGATGATCTTTTTCACCTTAAAATCCCAGGGAGGTTCAGTGGGGGGAAGAGTAAAAAAAAAAAACTGACTATTTAGTTCAGAGGCGACAACCCTATTTTAACTTAAACCACTAAATTGATGTTTATAAAGGGCTATTTAATTACGTTTATACTAATAACCATTTTCAATTTGAGCTAAAGTACAGCGTGTCCATAAAAATACTTTCATACTTCAAACTGGTATTGCGTCATTTTGGGTGTTCTTATTTAAATGAAATTGGTGACATTCAAAAGAAAAACTCCAATATTTTATACTTTTGTCAACAATGGATGAATTTGCAGGAATCACGGGAACCAAACAGAGAGCAAACCAAATACACTGGGAAGGCGTTTGTAATTGTTGATACGTGTTCATTGTTGGATATTTAGCAGGTAGGTTACACGGGAATGTGTTGTTATTAAACAAGCTTTAGGTGGTTAAAGCAAACCGACAAGAGCGTAGTCGGTTTGTTTTGGAATATATAGCATGCATAATCTGGTGGAGGTTCAGCGTGCTTTTAGGCGAAGGTTTCAACACACACGTCAATTTTGATTTTGTGGGTCGTGAAGGAATTGGTAATCAAAGGAAAGGCCATTCCGTCAATGCAGCAGTTATGGAAGAAGTGCACAAGGCGTTTGTACGCGGTCCTAAGAAGTTTGTCCGCAGAACTAGTTAGCAATTAAATATCCCCAAATCCAACGTATCTAAGATCCTGTGTACCGCCTGAAGTTTCACTCCTACAAATTGCAATAAAATTACTTTTTAAATTGAAACCTAGTGACCGTGCAAAACGATTATACTTCTGTGAAAGGCTATTGGCACTAATGGAGAGTAATGAAAATATGCGAGGAACACTAATTTTCAAGATGACGCAACATTTCACTTTAATGGGAAGGTGAACAGGCATAATGTTAGGTTTGGAGGAGCCAGAACCCCTATGCTCTTTTGGCAGTTGAAAAATATTCTCCTTAAGTGAATGTTGAGACAGAAATTCAGTTTATGTGAGCAATGATCACGTGTTTACCACGAGGTTGTTAGATAGGCTTCACGTGATCAACATACACATTTGAATGTAGAGTGATACGCGAGTTATAGCGTCAGTAGACAGTTGCCAACCGGAACATGGAGTGAGTGGACGACGCAAGGGATTCTTTAGATATGAAACAGTTTTTGGAAGTTAGCTGTGGTCGGCTCGTCTCAAAATTAAGAAGGAAGAATTTGGCGAACAAATATACATAAAATGAAGTTTGAACTTTTCCTTTAACACTCACGAGTACCCTGAAAACTTTAGAACCCATGCTTCTACGGAGCGAAGTTGAGGCGATGACGCAGGGAGGGGGACCGCACTTTCTTTATAAGTGGCGTCTTTATTAATGTGGTGCTGGTATCCAGTAACATCTTACAGCATCTAATGGATACATCAAACGCGGGATAATCCAAAGATCTACAACCCTCTGCCCATAAGCTGCACGACAAGTTAGCGTCAATGTATTTTGTACCGTATCGAAACGTCAAGTTTCTGGCACATCACGCAGTATGAAAGTAACAAGGGTAAATATAGAGGCAGCAAAAAGCCCCCTGAAATAACCATGTTAAATTATAGGCAGCGTAGGCTGACTTCTTCTGTTCATGTGTGATACAACGAAGGAGCAACAAGTGATTTTGATCGATATAATGACGAGAAATAATAATCATACATCGAAAAGTGAGTAGGTAAATGTGAAATTTTGCCATATTCATATTGGCTGTGCCTAGACAGTTTGTTTGTTAGCGAAGAAGCCCGCCATATGTGGCGAGAAAATGTAAGCGACTTTCATGAGAAGGATAACGATTTTTAAGTGTTAATAAATTGTTCAAAACATTCATCAAAACAATATTCATTATTATTTATGTATGCCAACAAACTTACTGTTTGGTGTTTTAAAACACACAAGTCATGTGTGGGTAGTATTTGAGAGGTAGAACTGGAACTTAAAAATTCAATGCCACAGGAGGATCAATGGTTCAAGTCGCAGTTGTGGTATTGAATTTTTAAGTTCCAGTTCTACCTCTCAAACAATATTGATTGTTTCATCCATAGAATAGATCCCTACTACTCCCTGTGACAACAGTAACTGAATCTTATAGCTCTCCGATTGATGCCACGCCGTGAGTAATAAAACTTCGTAAAGACTTTCATTCCAACGAAGATTAATAAAAGCTAAATAGCAATACTACGTTCGCCTCATTAAAAATCGTTATAAATGGCGCATCAAAAGAAGCGAAAACCGGAACAAGAGAGAAGAAAGAAGGAACGAAACGAGGGTAGACAGGAGAGAACCGGAACAAGAGAGAGGAAAGAAGGAACGAGGGGAGACAGGAGAGAATATTCAGAAATAGAAGAGGAAAGCGAAGGACAGAAGAAAAAAGCGAGCCGATAGAAGAAAATAGTGAGATTCAACGTTTAACAAGTAAGACTGTTCTAATTAAAAAAAAACTGAACTTTGTATAACTAAAATTTAATGCTATTGAGAAATAAGAAATTAGTAGGAAAACTAGAGAATATTAAAGAATCAGGGATAGCAGAGAGGGAGAAAAGAGAGAGAAATTAGTGAAGAACGGCAGATAAACTGAAGAGGGAAAGAAAATGAGTCAGGATTGAAAAAGGTCATTCAGCAGTTAGTTAATCGTTTAACAGATTGAAAAAAAAATGGTAGGAAATTAATAGAAGTTAATGTAACAGAGAAAATAGAGTCAAACATTGAATAAAGTAGGAAGGAATGTAGGGAAGACATGAGAACGTTACCTTTAGCTTTAAGAACAGAAATGGAGTCAAGTGTAAAGTCATTAACAAACAAGACTGAACAGAACTGGAATGAAAGTACAAATAATGTAATTAGGTTAGGAGAACTAGGCGATGAAATCAAGTTAGGGCAAGAGAAGGTAATAAAGAAATAATAACAGAGGTAATTAAAGAGCTAGATGAGTTTAGAAGGTAGCAAGATGACAAGTTGGAAGAACTAAAAGCAGATATGTATTGAAAAGTTAGGAGATAAAATGATGCATGAAATAGAATTAAATAGGGCAGATAAAGCTGTAATACTAAAACAGGTGAAATGATGCTCAAATGAGCCCGAGGTCCATGGAGCTTTAAGTTACCCGACACTCGTCTTCTCAGGATAGAAAAAAACCTCGGAAAGGAAACCTTACCCGGATAATTTACCTAAGGGAGATTCGAAGGCAGACACGCTAACCATCAGCTACCGGGGCACTGAGATGCAATTACAACGAGAGTAATTTGGTAAATTCAGTGATGAAGCAAGCGTTAAAATGAAATAAATGCAGAAAAGTTTTGAAAAAGAGAAAGAGAATACTGGTAAATTGACACAAGTTGAAATAGCAATGCAGGCAAATATAGTAAACGAAAATCAATATGTAAATGACTACAAGAACCTAACAGTGGCTTACCACACAATATCACAGTAGTAATATCAATGATTATCAGGAGAGTGACCCTTTTGTGCTCTCATGCACACTTAATGAAAATTACACTTGTTACACGAATCATGTGTTCCAAGATTTAACTCCACCTTCATTTGATGAGGAATCTGGTGAAATCCCAAACTTTTTCTTCGGGAACTCGAGGGTTACTTCAGAATAAAGATTCCAAATGAGTTTAGAACGATGGTTTTAACAATGAAACCTGGTTTGAAGATAAATGCTTTGGAGGGGTTAAGATTAACCCTAGCAACTCATGAGACATACAACATGTTAAGGAACATATTCATAAGTAGAATTTGCGGTCCATGACGTCGGAACAGAATTAGAGTTGAGTTTGTAACTAGACGCTACGAAACCAAGCGTGGGATCTCAACGAGTCAATACCTTTTAAAGCTTGCCAACAAAACGAAGTTACTGGAATCCCAGATGAGTGAGCAAGAGGTTATAAACACACTAAAACGTCACCTTTCCCCACAGATTAGAAATAATCTAATTGTAGCAAAAGCTATAGATTTCTCTGATAATAATTGAGTTATTGGCGGAATTCTAGGTATACAATAGCTACCCAAAGGTAAATTCAAATCCCCGTCATGAAAATGGTCCACAAGCGGAAAGTGCGCAGAATAACCATCAGAGACCACGACGCGAATAACACAAAGGCGATAATATACAACACTCACATCGAAATCACATAAATGCGAGACACCCAGAGATAACAATACAGGTGACGCCACAAACAGGCATTTTGAAACAGGGTCTCATTATAGAAATACCATATCACAGCACCATATTAGTTGAACCATGTAAGTTTCTACAGATAGTACCTGGGCGACCGAGCTTCGCTCGGCGTTTTTCGCCTCTGTTTTTGTGAAATTTTGTTTTTTGTGGGAGAACATACTTATTTAGATAAACCTGAAAGGCAAAACGTTAACTAAATAAAACTACTTGTCGCAATTGTTACGAGTAATGTCCGAGATACAAGAGATATAGAAATACATAAAAATATTTCATAAACAGAATCGTTTCAGCTGTAAAACGTCCACTGCTGAACGCAGGCCTTCCACATAGATATCCACCCAGTTTGAGGTTTTCGTCGAGCATTTGTTCCATTATGGAGTTCAGTTCTTTGCTGCTGCGATTAACACGTTGGCCAAGGTCCTTCATACTTCCATGGCTTCCTTAACCCCGGCCAGTCGCTCGTTAGTATTCTCCAATAGACCTGTCTTCATATTGGCATTCCCGTCTTCATCTTTTCCGTTTCGGAGTTTACATTTTCAATTTGGCTTCCATTTTTGTTCCCATATTTTCTATTCCGTAGTTTACATTTTTCCAATTCGGTTTTCATATTTGTTTCCTCTGCCGCATTCCGGAATTAATTTCATTTCCCATTATGTCCATCTTGGCTAACATTTATTTCATCAACTGTTCCATATCGCGCTTTTCGTCGCACTCCTGACACCAATTGTGATTACTATACTTTTCTAACTATTTATTTATTTTTTATTAAAACACCAGAGTGACACTAAGCAAAAGCAATGTTGAAGAATAACAAATACTACAGGAAGAAAAGTTGGTTGATAAAGCCATGTGAATATACTACGCATTTATGTTTCAAACATAGTAAATTGAATGAATTGTTCGTAATTGTTTGTCGAAGCGGGAGTAGTGAAAGAAATGTGATTGTGTTTTACTAAAGAAAAATGAGAAGAAAAACCATGTGAATGTTATACGTTGCACTTATATTTCAAGTGTATGGACAAATGTATGGATTGTTTGCAGAAGAGGGAGTAGTATGTTAGGTAAAAGAAAAGGGAGTAGAGAAAACCGTGTGAATGTAATACATTGCGTGGTAAAATGGATTGCATAAAAACTTTCGCCATGAAAAAAATTACATATGTCACTTTTCATGGCGATCGGTCAAACTGTTTTGGAATTTAATCACTCTTCAACATAAGATATGTGTAGGCGTTGGTATGTATGAGGTTGATAAACGATAGGGAATAACATGTGAATTGTTACGTAAAACAAAAGTGAGTAGAGAAAGTAGTATGAATGTAATACGTTGTATTTGTTTGCAGCATATAGCAAATAGTATGAATTATATGTTGAAGGGCAAATAGCAAAATAAGACTGATTGTGTCTCGTAAAGGAAGAATTAGTAGTGGAAATCGTGTGAATGTAATACGCTGCATTTATATTTCAATACTAGAATATTATATGAATTGTATGTTGAAGGGCAAACAGAGGATACATGAATGCGCTACGTAAAAGAAAAGCGAGTATAAAACCATTTGAAAGTAATATATTGTGTAGTAAAATAGTTACCATAAAAACTCTCCATGAAAAAAATACATATACGTGCCGAATTTCGCGGTAGTCGGTTAAGCGGTTTTCGAGATTAACAGCTAGATATATACATACATTCAAGTTGTATAGATGATATAAATTGTTTGTAGAAGAGTGAGTGGAGAAAGACATATGAAGGTGTTACCTAAAAGTGAGTAGAGTAAACACTGTGAATGTAACATGCAGCATTTCTATATCCAACATGCACAAAAGTGTATGACTTATTTTTAGAAGAGTAAGTAGAGAAGCAGTTATGAGTGTGTTACCCAAAAGCAAGTAGAGAAAACAGTATGAATGTAATACGTAACATTTCTATTTCAAACATACACGAAATTGAATGACTTCTTTGTAGAAGAGTGAGTAGAGAGAGATGTGAATGTGTTACCTAAAAGTGAGTAGAGAAAACAGTATGAATATAATATGTAGCATTTCTATTTCAAACATACAGAAAATTGCATGACTTTTTTGTAGAAGAGTGAGTAGAGAAACAGACGTGAATGTATTACCTAATAGTGAGAGGAGAAAACAGTGTGAATGTAATAGCATTTCTATTTAACACATACAGAACATGGAATAACTAATTTTAAAAGTGGGGATAAAAGTGTTTTTGGTGCAAAATCACGTTTTTTATGGAAAATTATTTATAGAAAGGTGAGTAGAGAACGAGATGTGAATGTGTTACCTAAAAGTGAGAAGAGAAAACAGTGTGCATGTGATAGCACTTCTGTATACAGAACATGGTATGACTTATTTTAAAAGTGGGGATAAAAGTGTTTTTTGGTGCAAAATCACACTTTTTGTGGAAAATTGTTTATAGAAGATTGAATAGAGAAAGAGATGTGAATGTGTTACCCAAAAGTGAGTAGAGAAAACACTGAATGTAATATGCATGTACACAAAAATTTAACCAAATCTTTAGAGCCGTTTCTGTATTACCGGGAATATATATACAAGAATTGCACTGTAGAAGTGGGAATAAAAAATGTTTTTTTTTAATGTAAAATCGCGTTTTTTCGGGAATTACACCTATATAGATGAACTTAAAAAGCAAAACTCTATCTGAATACCAAATTTGATCAAAATCGTTAGAGCCGTTTCCAAGTTGCGCGGAATAAATATACAAGAATTGCTCGTTTAAATATATAAGGTTACACTCAAATTGGGAACAGAAATTTGGATGGACGAAATTTCGAAAATAGGGCAAGCTGGTGCACTTTTTTATGAGCAAGATGGCCGCCATGCGTGGTCAAAGGCTCACCAAGTATGGTGGTAGGGGGAAGCAGAACGTTGTAGGTATTTCAAGCATTCTCAAGGAATAATTTTTAAGACATAGCAGCGTATGTATGTTTATGAGCGTTCATTGTAGTTGAGTATGTCCCTCACTGTATCGATGTATGCTGTCTATTGCAAGAGCTTTCTACCTTGATTGAATATATTACTCCAACTTAATGACACCTCGCCCCACATTGCCTCGCTAACCTGACCTCACCCAGCTCCAACTCTTTTTACTAGGTATTTCATAATTTAACCTTAGGTAAGCCCCATAGTTCTACGCGTCTAACCGAACCTAGCCTAATCTACCCTAACCTAACGTTACTTAAACTAACCGAGCATAAAACTTCCTATCCATTAAGATATTTTAACCTAACTTAACCTATATCATTTCCAATTTACTCCAGCATTCTGTTCTTCTATAACCTATTCTAACCTTCGCACCATGCCATTTCAGGCTTAGACATTTCACTTTCCTTTGCAGATGTTTTTCAGCAACTTTAGATACTTTAAAGGTACTAGACCCCTGACGTGCGAACCCTAAGCATTTTCTAAACATTTCACGGTATGTTAATGCTATTTAGGAGTTTGACAGGTATTTTAGCCACTTTTGAGATATTCTGAAGCTTTTACGAATTCATGGTTTGCCTTGATTTTTCGCCATTTTCACGACCTTAACATATTTTGATACTTTTAATGAGCACGTAGACCCTTTTAGCGATTTGTTTTGCTTTCACGATCAAATTTTATTGCTTCTGTAAATTTATGATGTTCTCGCCTAGAGCATTGTTTACGGTTTTTCTAAGACTAACCTAACATAGCCACAAGCCTCTTTAGAGATATTTCTTCATGGTTATTTGACATTATTCACGCTTTTGTTCCCTGCCAATCTTTCTTAAACTAACATTCGAACACGTTTTAAACTTGTTATTCAACTAGCTATTGTGAACGCCTTTGTACACTGCTCCATTATGCCATACATCTTAACCTCAATTAACGATTCTTTTGCATAGTTCTGTATGTTCTAATGCTAAAACGTCAAACGTTGCTTATATTTATTCTAAGACTATCCTCACCTAGCCTAACCTAACCTAACCCAACCTAACTTAACCAACCACCTCCAACAGCTGCCCCATCTTAACCTGCACGACCTCAACCATCGCAGCACCCTCACCTCCAGGATTACCACCACCGCCATAACCTACACCACCACCACCACCACCACCACCACCACCACCACCACCACCACCACCACCACCACCACCACCGCCGCCGCCACCACCACCACCACCATCACCACCACCACCGCCACCACAACCATTACCAGCAACACCACCATATTTTGCAGCTATTGTATCAAGTATGTTCGACATTTTTGCCATATCTAACCTGAGGTACTCCGACAGTTCTTTTGGAGTATTATTTACAGCTTTCTTCAGCTTTGTTTTTCCTATCCCTCCGCCTTTATATAGCTTGAAACTTCCACTAGAAGATAACCTAAGCATTGATGTTGAAGTTCTTATTATAGCTATTTTGCCCTCTGTCACAGAATTGTATACAGTTGTATGAGTCTTTTGCTTAGTTTTGTATGTTCTGGCGGTAACATCAAGTATTCTTTTACAGCTTTATTCATTATTGTTGTTTTTCTAACGCTTTATAGAGCTTTAAACTAGCACTAATATATGCTCTAACCGATGATGTTGAAGTACCTATAGAGATGTGGTACGATAACCTTCATAGTATATTCACACAACATTTTTATATAAGGTTATTCGAAATATAGTTACATTAAGGCCGTCGATGTAGGCGCCTCTCCTCTTTTATCTGGACTGGAGACCGGCGCTCTCCAGTGGCAGAGTTAATGCCTCCCTGTATTATTTCTTGTATTCTTTTTTTTTTTTTTTTTTTTTTTTTTTTGACAAGCATAATGGAAAGCGCGGATAGACCAGGTGCGTAATGTCTTTATTTATTCTTCATTCTTCGTCAGACATCATTGGAGGCGTGGAGCAGTTAGTTGAGCAATTTTTAATATCTTACAGGTGAGATAACGGAGAAAATAATTATCTTACGATCTATGTTGCATTGTCTTACGCATGGGTTGCAACGCTGTAATGCCCGTACGCATATGTTGAATTCCATCTTCTGCAGTTACTCTTTTGTCATCATGAGGTGACAGAGCCATTTCATTAGCTTTAACTGTAGAAACATTACGATGTAGGGATAGGATTAAGTTGATAGGTGTTGTTACGATTTTTAAAGTTTTAAGACACTCCATATAGTTACTGAAGCTGATGTATTGCTTAATGGCGCTATGTTTTATACCTTTTATTTTCTTATCACAGAGCCATCAATATCGAGAGCATACATTTTAGGTCTGAGACCAACGAAACGACGAATGATTTTACCACTTGCTTCATTTTTAAATCTTCCCAACACTTTCTTATTTTGTGTAGAATAGCACATATGGTTAGCAGGATAATCCGATCTATCCAGATGTTCAAGCATGTGTAATTTATCCTAGTATAGTTCAGCTGTAGTCACCCGTTGGAGAATGTATCTGTATTTGTATACAACGGTTTAAGATTCTCAGCTCCATAATATGGAGGTATGGAAGTGATGATACGAACACATTAGCGTCTTAGAAATGTGTAGTTCGCTCTTACGAATGTATATAGGCTTGTCGAACACTATTCAACGAGAACCCATATGGACAGCTGCAAGAATAGGACCGTATACTCGTAGTTCGATCGATAAATGTAGGCTTGGCTATGGTTTTTTCTAAAGTTTTTCTGTTTGCCACAAGACACATATCTATACTATTACGAATATTTTCTATAGTTTCTCCAAACATCGCATTATTGAAAATACAGGGGAAAAAAGAAATATGAACTCCATTTGCACATGAAAGGGATGCCGCTAATTCACTACACATGTTTGTGTTTGTGCGCACTTGCCGACGAAAATGTCACCCCCACCAGGGACTTGACACCTGTCATGTTTTTGATTGACAAGGGTTGACAACTGGCAAGCATCATGTCACAGATGTTTAACTTCATGCTTCATTAACTTAATTAGAGTGGCATGTTTGATCTCCTTTACCCTACTCTGTGTTCACTGATTTCTCTTAAACTAAATGGGATGTCCAAATGGGGTCTTGTAATAAAATGGCGCAATTTTTGATCTAATGTTGAAGATCACCAGGGTCTAGGAGTTGATTCTCATGCAAGTCAATATTTTTATTATTATTTGGAATAATTCCTAAAGTATTCGCGATAAAAACTTCAAATAAATTTTATTAAATTGGTTCTGTTAAGGACTTTCCTGTTCGCTATGCTCGGGATTCCGGAGTATTGGGTTACAATCCTGATTTGGTAAATTTAATTATCTCCAGAATCGCTAGCGCTAGAAGCCTGAAATCAACTTTATATGGTAATGCTTGTTAAGGAAAACTATTTTCTAACATGTTGAGGTATCGTAGGTTCGATTTTTGCGGAGAATTATTAAATTCTAGCCTATATCGCGATTTGTTACACTTCGAATAGCGGGTCCGTCTGGGTGGCTCAGTTGGTTAAACGCTGGCTTACTGATCCTAAGGTGGCGGGAACAAATCCGGCCCAGACCGATGGTTTTTGAGTGTGCTTAAAAACCACAGCCTCATGTCCATAAATTTACTGGCATGTAAAACAACTGCTGCGGGACAAAATTCCGGCACAACGGTGACGCTGATGTGATCCGACAATTGACAGCATCGTTAAACTGCAAAAGCGTTAAGAGGTGGAATCAGAAACTGAAAAATTCGATGTCATAGCCGGGATTGGAACCACGGACCTTCTTTAAAAACACCAGCAGTAAACTTGGTGGCATAAATAAATAATAATAAATAAAATCATTTTTTGGAATAGTGGTGTAAAGTAAAAGCAGAGCGAATAGAAGGAGAAATGTGATCACTGCTGTAGTTCATGTGTTCCGCCACACAGATAGCAGCGCAACTGCTAGTGCGGTACAATGCTAATACAAACACTAGCGTTCAGCAGGAGATTCACTGGAAAAGTAGCAAAGCAGAAGAATAGTGTTGTTTAACAATGACTAACTCACGCATGCACATTCTGACAGCCATTTACAGAAATCCAAGATGATAATGTTACCACTAGAATGCAAAATGGCATTAAAGGAATAAAGTAAAGTATAATTTCCTGTGAATGAAAAGTTAACTTTGCTGCAAGAATAGTACAAGCTACTTGTATTTTGCTCTACACATAAAAATGTACTCACCAATGTTGAAATCAGCTGTTAGTAACTTTCGACAATTTCCGAGATGATTTTGCAGCCTTTGATGATTGTAATTCCTTTATTTCCATGGTGCGGAAAAAAGAAGCGACACTTCATGTAATGCAGAATTAGTTTGGGGACAAGATCTAGTAAATGTTCCTCACAACACCCAATTCCAGAAGCAACATTAATTTGGTTAACACTGTCACAACAATCGAAAAATACATCGCCCCACAAGTTACTTTCATTTGAAAGTCTATCCGCTAAAACCCTCTCTAATTGAGAAAGAACACTATATACAGATTTAGAGGGATAAGTAAGGCATACATTGTCTGTACCAGTTCTGTGGTCTTTAATTGTAGTTAAAAATGACATGGAGGGGAAATCGGTACACTTGCCATGGACTAAATTAACACATGCTTTACAATCTGTTATCTTTGAACAGTTGTGTGTGGTATTCGTGGTGGACGAAGCGGCTTCAGGGCGGGTTTTCTCCGGGTGCTCCGGTTTCCCCCGCCACCTCATTCCACCGGTGCTCCGTCTTCATTCCATGTGTCATCAGTGTCACCACCTGCGGTGCCGTAGTAGTAAAAGCGGGCGTTAAACACTACAACAACATTTGTGTACTATATACCTACTCCACAGATATACCAGACATGCTTTAGCCATATCTTTCTGAGCAATTTCAGGCACATTGTTTTCCCATTCTGGTGCATCAGGTTCCTCAATCACAATTTGGTCCTTAATTTTCCTCTCTTGGAAGAAGATTATGATTTAAACAATGTCTGTATCCTTTGGGTGACTTGATTTTCAAAAGGAGGCTATCTAAAAGAAATTCTTCATTTTCTCATGCCTTTGATCTTTTCAAAATTGTATCAACAGCAATTTTTGTTTTTTACTTAGGCATTTTGTTCCATCAGATTCATTGATATTGCTATTACTTCCATTTACTTTCCTTTCAGGTACTTGAATCTTGGCATTGGCTAATTTTAATTGATATTTTGTTCTGATTATATTGCGCTCTTGCTGCTTTAACCTTTTCTTTAGTAGGCCTACTTTATTACTAAAATGTCTACTGGTATCCCCTGCGAGGGAAAAATTAACAGTATTAATCATGCCTTCTAAATTGGTATGTCTTTCAACCCTTTTTGATAGTCGCTGTGAAGGAGGTTTACGGGAGTCTATTGGCCGTTATAAGTATTTAGGAAGATTAGAAAAAAGATGTAGAACTGAATGAGGCATTAACTTCCATCTTTGCCTTGTAATCTCTACATTTTCTCCATTCACTATAAACTTGTGTACCTTTATGAAAAGTTCTGAAAAATGTGAATCACACATAACTATTAGATGAAAGGCACTTGTTCTCTCTTGGTATGGCCCTCTCCCATTCAGAAAACAGGAGTTTATCTTTTGGAGGTGTAAAGAAATGTTTACATTTAGATTTGTCATATCCAGATCTACAACCAGGCACGAAACACTTGGGCATGTGGATTATTTCTATAAATTCAGTTTCATAAAAATTAACCACAATTTATCACACTGTAACAAACACAGCAACCATACGCAACAGTACTCCAATGCAATGCCCAGCGAAACGCGCTGTAAATAGCCACACTAACGACTTTGCTGCCATCTGACGGAGGCGCCAGGTAGCTCTTGTATAATCCTATGGAAGAGCAGTGCAGCGATCACACTTTATCTTTCTACTCGCTCTGGTAAAAGTAGGGTAACTTGGCATATAAAATGACATATTAGAAAATTTTATCCTTAACACTCATAGTTCGATTACCGGCACGAGGCAATTACTTCAAAGTCGATTTATTGGCGAATCAATAAAGGTAGTGCAATGAAATAAAAAGTTAAACGCTTCAGTTAAATGCCCTGATCCTGATATTGATAAAACGGTAATTTATATACTGTGGGTCTAGTTCGAATCTCTAAGAGTCGGTTTAAACTCGTACCTTGCCAACTAGGGTTCTTAGAGGTTAGAAATAACGTTTAAATAGGTGTTATTATTTACAAAATCAATTACTTGATGCTCTTGTTGATGTAAGCATTGTCTGCCTTTATTCTAGAAGCCTGAATAATGTACAACTCGGAAAAAAACAGCTTTAAATATAATTGACGGAGAATGCTGTTGTTTTCTCTGATATTTGAACTAATAACGTTCAGCTGCGCGCAAATTCCCTGCTAGCACAAAGGAGAATGAGAACAGGTGGAAGGTGAATATATGGGATCAGAAGAAGATGAAGAAAAATAAGAAAAGGTAGAAGAACAAAAAGGTATTTTCTTTAATATTTAAGCTTATAACGTCCAGTTACGCGTATATTCCTTGCCAGCACGAAGGAGAATGAGAACAGAAGGACTGAGATTAAGGTGTGAGATTTAAAGAAGAGGAAGACGAAGAAGAAGAAGGAGAAACAGAAGAAAAAGAAGAGTGAGAAAACTGGAAATATTGAATTTAAATCACTAAAGGAGTATAAAATCGTGAAAATTACAAATTATAGCATACAACGCTAAGTATATCATTCGATATCGTTAGAAGTAATGTGTTTGTTACGTAGTACGTAACCGTCGTTTCACGTCTTAATTCGATGCTTGATTCATCTCAAAGAACGTAAAAACGATGAAAAGGGTAATAAAAATAGCGAAAAGTTGATGACTAACACACAATTTACCGTCATAAAAGCTGAAAATAGGTACAATGGCGTTTTAATGCTGATTGAAACCGCTATAAGGCGCCATAAGCTCAATCTAGAATCATATAGTTCCGTATGAGGTGCATGCTTTAAGAATAAGAACAGCTTTCTCGGTATTAGATAGTTATTCCTTCGAGTGGAGCACATCAGCTTCCTTTAGTGAAATTACCGTTCAGTAGCTTTGATAAGTTATGAAGGTGAATCAGTGGAAAGTGCTATAAGTATTTATTGATTTATATAATTTAGAAGTGTTGCATTACATTTTGTAAAGATGTGGAATGGTGATACAATCGCTTCTGAGTGCTAGACCAGATAATAGGTGTTGCAAAAATTGAAACGAGTTTTCTAAGCGACTATGTTAAGAAGAGGTATGAGGTGATATGTGGTGAGTTTTTCGAGTGTAGACATTGCAGTGATGTTTACAGTACTGAAAATCCGACGGGATGTACATGAGGGGCGCTGTGATAGGGCTATAGGTGCTAACAAAGTCAAATTCGAATCTACCAAGCATGAATTATTCTCAATGTCTCCTGATGAAGATGCCGTAGAATATGAATCCGCCTTTCAGGATCATCTGAAATCGTTTTCATCCATTGTCCAGCAGGTTAGGATCTAAATTCATACCTGCACCAGGCGAAGCAGCGCAATAATTCACGCTGTTCAGAACGAGCTGTGGGATCATAAAAGCTTGAAAATTAAGATTATGGCTGAATGTAGGTTTGTGAATGATGTTGGTCACATCACTAAAAGAGCCTTCAAAACGCGTAATCGTGCCGCGTTTTTAGATACTGACTTGGATGCCATCGGGGAAAAAAGTTGGAGAAATTTCCTGCTGAAATGAAGAAAGTAAGCTGAAAGGTAGTAATTGGTCTCTACTGTCCCTTGACGGTATTCGACTGCGCATTAAAAGTATAATCTTGTTTGAGGGAGCAACTAGTCATTTAGCGTCATCGTTGGGTGCGAAAAAGCCTATATAAACCCTCAGAACTATAGCGATGAGAAATGCTTTATGTGTGCTTTTCTTTCTAAGTTCATTCAAATGGATCCTCAGCGTGTAAGGAAGTACAAGGATCACCAAGCAAAATATGATTTCTCATGCGTTTCATTTCCTACGAGCTTGGGCAAAATCGCTAACCTTGGAAAACTTAATAATATGTCCATAAATGTGTTTGGAGTGGATAAGAAACATCAAGTGTTTCCCAAAAATGTGGTTGATGAAGAATTAGCTGATCACGACAACCCTCTTCTCTTGAGTGATTCAGTTGGCAAGCATCACTATGTGTTCAAAAAGAATTTTGAGAAGCTTATTTATGGGCAGAAAACTAAACATAATAGACAAATATATGCATGTAAAAGATGTTTCAGTCATTTTGATGACCAACATGGACGAAGTGGAATGGAAAAATTGGAAGAACACAGCAAAATATGTAGACAACATGTCATTGCAAGATGCGTTATGCCTACAAAGAATAGCTATCGTTAAATTCAAGAATGGTAAGAGGATGTTGAAACTGCCCTATGTTATCTACACCGATTTTGAATACATTCTCACCGCTTTTCTTACCTGCTCATCTAACCCCGAGACCTCCTACACAATTCCCTATTAAAGTCATTCTCCCATGAGTCTTTGTGTTTATGTGAAACCGTCGTCAATTGTTGAACATCTAGAAACTGCTCCTCCTACTGAACCGAATGTTTACCAAGGACCTGACGCTGCAGAGAAGTTTATGGAATGCTTGATGGATCTGGAGAATAAAATTAGTGAGTTATACAAACCTACAAGGCCCTTAATCTTACAGCTAAAGAACAAGAATCATGCGATACTTCTACCTGTGTGGAAATGAATTTACAGAAGATAATTGGAAGGTTCGCGATCACAATCATATATCCGGAGGATACCGACGATGTCTACACAATAAATGTAACCTGGCCTGTAAAACACCTAATTATATACCTGTCTTCATGCATAATTTGAGCGGGTATGACTCTCATTTCATTGTTAGGGAGTTGGGGTGTACTAGAGAAAGAGTAGAGGCTATACCTAATGCAGAGGAAGGTTACATATCATTCTCCAAGTACATTGGAATATTAAACTTCGGTTTTTACATGCTTTATTCAGTACAAGTTTGTAGAAGCTTTCGAAAAATCTTGAAAGCTATCCTGGAGGAGCGAAATGCTTCGGAGCAGAGAATATCGCTTGATGACACGTAAGGCGCCATTTTCCTATGATTACGTAACATCGTGGGGTGTCCTAAACAATATATGTTTGCCTCATAGAGATGCCTTCTACAACACATTAAACAGTGCAGAAATCAGCATTGAGGACTATCATCACGCTCTAAACGGTGGAACCACTTTAAGGTTCGAAACCTTGGTGAGTACATTGATCTGTACTTAGTTTCAGATGTTTTTCTCTCGGCGGAGGTCTTTGAGACATTCAGGGACCAAAACCTGAAAACTCATAAAGTAGATTCTGCACATTATTTTACCTCCCCAGGCCTTACATAGGATGCTATGCTGTTGTATACTGGAATAGAGTTGGAATTGCTTCTTGATTATGATCAGCTACTCATGGCTTTATGCCAGGTTTCTCACTGGTATATGGAGACTAAGAACATCTATATGCAGCAGTATGATCACCGTATACAATTCCATTTTATCACGTATGACGACGCCAATAACCAATACGGTTGGGCAATGTGTCACGCACTTCCTTATGGTGGATTTACGTGTGCTTCTGGTGAAAATATGCTTAACGGTTCATAGAAGGGGGATAATTCCTTAGGATATATCCTGGAGGTTGACGTGGAATATCCTGCAGAGCTGCATGAACTTCATAATGATTTAACCTTTCTGTCCGAGAGTATGAAATCGGTGGAATCTTCTTCAAAGAAACTAACTGCCCAACTTGGATCTCGAAAGAAGTATGTGGAACATTACATGGCATTGAAACAGGCTCTTACTCATGGCCCACGACTAGCGTAGATTCATTGAGCACTACAATGCCGCCAATCATGTTTGTTAAAGCTTTACGTCGAATTTAATTTCCACCTATGGCAGCAAGCAAGAAACGATTGTAAAAAGGATTTGTACAAACTTACATTAATGCGATATTTACAAAAAAATGGAAAATATTCGTAAAAGTATTGATATACGTCTTATGGTAAACTTGCAGCTGTCCATATGGGTTCTCGTCGCTTAGTGCTCAGCAAGCCTATATACATTGGTATGAGCGTACTAGACATTTCCAAGGCGCTAATGTATTCGTATCAATAAGAAGTGTTACATTCACATAATGAAGCTGAGAATTTTAAACTGTTGCATACGGATACAGATTCTTTCATCCATCGAGTGACTACAGCTGATCTATACCAGGATAAATTACACATTCTTGAACATCTGCATACAGCGGATTACCCTGCTAACCATATATGCCATTCTACGCAAAACAAGAAAATGTTCGGAAGGTTTAAAGATGAAGCAGGTGGTAAAATCATTCGTCGTTTCGTTGGTCTCGGACCTAAAATGTATGCTCTCGAAATTGATGGCTGTGATAAAAAAGATCAAAGGCGCAAGAAATAGCGCCATTGAGAAATACATCAGCTTCAGTAGCTACATGGAGTGTCTTAAAACTTTAAAAATCGTAACAACACCTATCAACTTAATCCTATGCCTACATCATAATGTTTCTACAGTTGAAGCTAATGACATGGCTCTGTCGCCTCATGATGACAAGAGAGTAATTGCAGAAGATGGAATATCAACATATGCATACGGGCATTACAGCGTTGCAACCCATGCGTAAGACAATGCAACATAGATCGTGGAGTGTCTTAAAACTTTAAAAATCGTAACACCACCTATCAACTTAATCCTATGCCTACATCATAATGTTTCTACAGTTGAAGCTAATGACATAGCTCTGTCGCCTCATGATGACAAGAGAGTAATTGCAGAAGATGGAATATCAACATATGCATACGGGCATTACAGCGTTGCAACCCATGCGTAAGACAATGCAACATAGATCGTAAGATAATTATTTTCTCCATTATCTCTCCTGTAGGATATGAAAATTTGCTCAACTGACTGCTCCACGCCTCCAATGATGTCTGACGAAGAATGAAGAATGAAGAAAAATAAAAACATTACTCACCTGGTCTCTCCGCGCTTTCCATTATAGTTGTCGAAGAAAAAAGAAATCAAGAAATAATAAAGGGAAGCGTTAACTCTGCCACTGGAGTTTAGCTCTAGCGCTGGTATCCAGCCCAGATAAAAGAGGAGAGGCGTCTACATCGACGGCCTTAATGTAACTATATTCCGAATAACCTTATATAAAACAAAATTATGTGTGAAAATACTATCAAGGTTATCGTACCAGATCTCTTAAAAATATTGAGCTATAGGTCCTTCAACATCATCGGTTAGAGCATATTTTAGTGCTAGTTTAAAGCTCGATAAAGCGTTAGAAGAACAACAATAATGAAGTTGGTAAACAGCAATCTGCAAAAGATTAGTTTAAAAGAAACAGATCATGTTAGGTGGGGTTAACCTTAGAAAACTGCATGTTGTGTTCGAGATGTTACCGTCAGAACACACAGAACTAAGCAAAAGACTCATACAACTGTATACAATTCTGTGACAGAGAGAAAAATAGATATAATAAGAATTTCAACATCAATGGTTAGGAATCTTCTAGTGGAAGTTTAAAGCTCTATAAAAGGGACAGGATAGGAAAAACCAAGCTGAAGAAAGCTGTAATTAATGTTCCAAAGGAAATGTAGGGGTACTTCCGGTTAGATATGGGAAAAAATGTTGAACATACTCGATATAACAGCTGTAAAATAGCTATAATAAGAACTTCAATATCAGCGGTTAGGATATCTTCTAGTGGAAGTTTAAAGCTCTCTAAAGGGGACAGGATGGGAAAAACAAAGCTGAAGAAAGCTGTAATTAATACCCCAAAAGAAATGTAGGAGTTCTTGAGGTTATATATGGAAAAAATGTTGAACATGATATAATAGCTGCAAAATATGTTGGAGGTGCTGGTAATGGTTGTGGTGGTGCAGGATATGGTGATGGTGGTGGTGGTGGCGGTGGTGGTGGTGGTTGTGGTGGGGTAGTGGTAGTGGTGCTGGTGCTGGTTATGGCGGCGCTGATAATCCTGAAGGTGAGGGTGCTGCGACGGTTGTGGTCGTACAGGTTATGGTGGAGCTGGTGTTGGAGGTGGTTGGTTAGGTTAGGATAGTCTTAGAAGGAATGTAAGGAACGTTTGACGTGTTACCATTACAACATACAGAACTATGCAAAAGAATCGTTAAATGAAGTTAAGGTGTATACCATACTGGAGCAGTGTACAAAGACTTTGACAATGGCTAGTTGAATAACAAGATTAAAATGTCTTCTAATGTTAGTCTAAGAAAGAGTGGTATGGAAGAGAAGCATGAACAATGTCAAATAATGATGTAGAAATATCTCTAAAGTGTCTTATGGCTATGTTAGGTTAGTCTTAGAAAGACCGTAAACAATGCTCTAGGCGTAAACGTCATAAATTTACAAAAGGGTGAAATTTGATTGTGAAAGCATAACAAATCACTAAAAGGTCTACATGCTCAATGAAAGTGTCAAAACATGCTTAAGGCCTGAAAACAGCCAAAAATCAAGACATACCTTCAAAAATTCGTAAAACCTCTAGAATACCACAAAAGTGGCTAAAATAACTGTGAAACTCCTAAATGGCATTAATATGCCGTGAATTGTTTAGAAAACGCTTAGGGTTCGCACGTCAGGGGTCTAGTACCTTCAAAGTATCTAAAGTTGCTGAAAAACATCTGCAAAGGAAAGTGAAATGTCTAAGCCTGAAACGACATGGTGCGAAGGTTAGAATAGGTTATAGAAGAACAGAATGCTGAAGTAATATGGAAATGATATAGGTTAAGTTAGGTTAAAATATCCTAATAGATAGGAAGGTTTATACTCACTTAGGCTAAGTAACGTTAGGATAGTTTAGATTAGGTTAGGTTCGGTTAGACACCTAGAACTTGTAGCGGGATAAATCAAATCAATTGCTAAAGCAAATTCTTAAACAAAATATTCGCCAACCGATCATTCCGTGTGGCAGGTAGAGGCGTGTATCAGCTAGAATTTGCTCCAACTCAGGGTAAAACCATCATTAAGGTGACGACGCAGACAATGCTGGACAAAAGGCGAAAAATCCTTTTGTGCCTTTTGTTAGGCTAATAGGGACGCCATGTGCAGTGAGGCGGAATCCCCTTCTGGAACTCCCGCCACAACAACGCATGCCTATAGGTGGAAATTCGGGAGCCGCGCGTACAATATGAATTTCCATCAATCACTGCAAACTGCGTGGACAGAAGGTAAGGGTATAGTCAGGGGAAATGGGAAAGTTATAGAACCAGCGAACACGCATTTTAAAACCCCAGTCCTGTGATACACCCCAGTAACCCCGAGCCCAGTCCTGTGATACACCCAGTCAGTCATGTAATACACCCAGAGGAGTCCTGTAATACACCCCGCGAGTCCCACAACACACACCGAGAGCCCTACAACACACTCCGACATTATTACAACACCCCTGCAACATTAGTATCAGCGCCGTCCAGTACCGCGAGGAAAAGTCAGTGACGAAGTCAATAACAAAGGGTATATGGTAGGAAGAGTAGCATTTACTGTGGACTGGAATAAAAAAGGTTTCACAATAATAACTGTGGTTATTATTTCTTCAACACTCACGAGATAACATCTCAGCCGAGGCAACCTGTGTGAGACCTTTAGGACGACCAGCCGCAAACTATGGGACTTAGCTAAGGTTAAATTATGAAATACCGAGTAAAAAGAGTTCACAAATGCGCAATAACAAGAAACTAACATTCGCGCCAGTCCTGTGACGAGTATCAAGTCAAACAATGAGAATTCGAGGAACTAATTCCCAAATCATTTTACGCTCTGAAAGGTGATTCGGTTATGCAGGCACGGACGAAAGCATTGGCAAATTACGTATCAATCACAAAATTACACCATTTCGGTCTAAAAAGGAACTAATTGACCCACTATGAATAGTACTAAAAATGTGGGACCACAGTTATACAGTGTTACTAGACACCGGGGCTAGCACCTCAGTAATTTCAGAAATCTCCTTCAAGAGCTGCTGACACTCCATCGAATTGAGTGTCTGAACATTAGCAGTATATATTGTAGCACGGCTATAGGGAAGAAAAGAGACAGGGTTAAGTATCATACATTAATAAAAGCATGCATAGATAATTAATTGGGAATTTGACTTCGTTGCATTAATAATACGGCGTCTAGCAGAACTAATTATTGGGAATGACTTACTTTATAACTGGCAGGCAATAATACATTTTTAATGGAATGATTTGAGGACCAAAGAAGGAGAAAGTGCAAAAAGAATTTTTAGAAGAAGATATAGAGGAATCAGGGAGAAATCGCGACGAAATATATAAAGAGAGACTTTTTGTATGATTGTATGAAGATTGTATGAAGATGACAGTAATTGTGAATACGAAGACGAAAGCTACGAAGATAAAGAAGATATAAAGGAGAAATAGACATTAATAAAATTAGAAATGACTAATACAAAGCCCCTCAATGAAACGATTGCCAGTTACGTGAGTTGAAAGTCAACAATAATGTAGAAGAAACAACGGAAGAATAGTTATTTATGATACAAGAGTTAAAAGTGAGATTTTATTTTTTGAGCAGGTGTGATTTCGAACGAGGCCGCACACCGAGTTGAGGAAGCCCAAGAAGAAAGTAAAATCCTTTCAACCCATGCATCATACACTTTTTTTAGACAATCGTGAATATGTGTAGATATATTATAGATTATAATAAATAATTGTATTGTTTTACCTTTCTCATGGCCATGATAGTCTTCGGGTTGCGATGTTCATTTGCCTTGCGTAACATCAGTATTGGCAACATGACTTTTACAAAGCCATAATATTCTACATAAGGGAGGCAGTGGAAATAATAAAACGATGAAAATAACATATAGAAATTTTATTAGTTAGTATTACCTGACTTATCTTTTGAGAAAACTGAAACATTGATTGTGCAATTATTTTAAACAAGTATTGTGTAACTCAGATTCACGGCTTACTGGAAGGAGGCGATGGTCATACTCAGGCATTGGCAAACATGTACTCAATGAGGCTTCGCAACTATGGCGTGTCAGGGGCAGCGCTTACTCTGTCTCCCCCTCCCCGCTCCCTCGCAGCCTTAACTGGCACTGCATACACACCGATCACGGACGAACTGTCCTGTCGTATTTACCTGCACTTCTAAATATGTCTATGAAAGTGTAATTTAATACTAAGACTTAAAGATAAATTTTTTATTTATAACTTTGAAGGATATTAGTTTATTTAACTTATAGTCTTAGTATATTCATAGAATTAGAGTGCATCTAATTTTTCCTCGTCTATTAAATTTGATATCTAGAATAGAACTTTGAAGATTTCTTCTCTCATCATGTAAGGAACGTAAGGTGTTTGTTGTGCTCTAAAGTTCAAAAAGGCACTCATCAATAGAACATCAAGCGACATTATGATACATGTCATAAGATCGCCATACAATTATAGACAAGCATGTATTCATAAATTTACACCACGATTTAAAGTAGCATAACACTGACGTAGTGTCCTTTATTCATTTCATTTTTTTCAGGTGTAGATTGGACTAACCAACTGCAACAGCTCAAAGAGCAATATTCAGATAGTACACCTGATATTAATTCAAATATTATAACTGATAGACAATTTCACGCCAGCTATGCTGTTGCTTTGGAGATTGCTCAGTCACTGAGGTGTTCTAGTGATGGAGATTTCATAAAAAATTTGAGAGTAAAGTTGCCAACATAATTTTCCCTGAACAATATGATATTTTTAGTAATATTGCATTATCACCACGAACCATACAGAGAAGGATACATAAAATAGCAGAAACAACCTAAAAAAGACTACAAACCGAGGTCCATGAATTTATAGCCGTTTCTCTCGCGTTGAATGAAAGCACTGACAACGTTGATACAGCACAATTGGTAATTTTCAATCGTGGAGTTACTAACAACCTCTCGATACAAGAATATATGCTTGAAATCATTCCGCTTAGGGAACATACAACAGGGACAGAATTATTTCAAGCATTTAAGAAATGTGTAGAAGAAAAGAAACTGAATCTAAAAAAAAATCTTGTATCGCGATTAACAGATGTTAATTTGCGTGCTATAATGAGAGTGGCTACTTGTGATATATCACTAGATTTTCATGGTAGGTACACTGCAAATAGAAGTGAATTGAAATATATTGCTCAAATATCTAGGCCTACCTAAAGTATCGTAGGCCAAAATAGCTGGATTCAAGTATATATACTATTTCTTATTGTACTCTGTAGCGAGTGAGTCCACCACTGACTCTGAACGAAGGTCAATGCCATCCCTGTTCTACATTACGTCATGTGCATTGCGGGTTGCGTGATGAGACGTCATACTGATACTTCATTGAGTACATGTTTGCTGATGCCTGGTCATATTCAACAAGAAAAAAAAGTTGGCATTATCAGCGTGTTAAAGGCTTTTGAGCACTGAGTGGCAGAATTTTATACTTTTAACACTGCCGTGAACTGCTAGAAGTCCGACTTTTACTATCATCTGTCTAAAAAATGTATAATACTACTAGGCAAAAAGATAGCGTGCACTCATAATTTAAACTCGATCCAAAAGAGTCATCTGGAAGCATGTTTGTAGAAGAACAGAGAAGCTTCTAGTAGAAAACCAGGACTGTGCAAGAAATACACACACGTTTTCAAGGTCGATAATGCTACCCCATACACTCATAAGAGCCGATCCATACCAAATGCAATTAAACACAAAACTAATGGGCTTAAAAGGCAAAGGTTAAAATACAACATCAAGAGGTACAAATTTATGTGGAATTTTGGGAGTTTATTTTCTTGTCCTGTGCCATGAAAACCACTGAAGTTGGTACCAACATTGTAAGACCATCGAAAAGTTATAAAGCATTCTGTTAACTTCAGTACAGGATTCGCGCCTTATGAACTGATGATCGGAAAGCCCCCTGAATTCTAAAGAACCTTGGAATTGAAATGCCAAAGATGTTTCCCAAAGGTGAGAAGGTCTACCCTCTTTGGTTATCTGGGACGCCCTATGCAGATCTTGGGATGACCGTACACCGGCATTTCACGGTGCCTATTTCAAGTATCCGCATGTGTTTCTTAGAATTTTTGTCAGGCTAATCTGGTAGACGTTATATTTACACCGATACATCCAAGAGCACCAGCGGTGTTGGATGTCCGTATGTTTATGGATCTGAACCACATATATTCAGTTTTCCTAATAGCATTTCCATTTTTACTGCAGCGCTGTATGCAACTTACCGAGCCGTTTTACACGTGCGTCGTCGTATATTAGGTGGCTGCCTGATTTTGAGTAGTTCCCTTAGTTCTCTTCAGAGCCGTTGTCAGTTGTACAACCCCCATACTATTGTACAACGTATCCAGGATGCCCTCCATTTTTTACACGCTTCTGGCGTTAGCGTGTTGTGTGCATGGATTCCTGGTCACGTAGGTTTGCCGAGGAATGAAATGGCTGATTTGGTAGCAAAGACGGCAACTACAGAACCCATATTATCATCTCACGTGTTACTTCTGAAGACTGTAGACTTGAAGTGCGAAGAGCGGTGCTGTCGTGCTGGCACGAAGAGTGGTCAGCTCTCCGCGGCAATAAGCTTGAGAACTTCCGATAAACTGGGTAACTTCCTGTCATATATCTCATCGCAAGGAGGTTAACTTGGCTCGGTTGCGAATTGGCCACTGCAATTTTTCGCACGGTTACCTATTTAACCTCTTCGGACTCCGCGTGTCGTATACGACACATGTCTTAAGGTTCTCTATGCACAAGGGTCGTATAGGTAAACTTTGATCTTAAGCAGTACTGAACTCAAGATTAATATGGCCTTTTTTGCTGTCATCCTTAAAGGAACTGAAGCTGGGTCTGAAGAGGTTAAAAGGGGCCCTGCTCCTCTTTGTCCGCTATGCAACAACCATTTGTCAGTCCATCACATGCTGCTAGAGTGTTCCTCTCTAGTACACCTTCGAGACTCTGTTAAGCTGCCTGCCAGACTTGCAGAGGTCTTGGCGGACGACAAAATAGCGGTCGAAGGAGTTTTTAGGTTTTTAAGGGAGTGCAACATGAGTTTAAGGATTTGAAGGTTTATACTATGTGGCCCTCAGATAAGTAGGCAACCCTTCGTGCGTTAAAAGTTACAGAAATAACAGGGCTAAATTCAATCAGTGGCGTGTGTGAACTTTGTTCTGCTTGTAAGAGAGCGAGCGGCAGAGGAAATGCCCAGGCTTCAATTGGAGTGTGCAGCGCTTGATAATAGAGAGAAACAGTCTTAGAATATTTTCCACTTCACTTACAAGAAAAAAGAGTTTATTTAGTTAACGTTTTGCTTTTCAAGTTTACTTCAATAAGTATCTTCTCCCAAAAAACAAGATTTCACAAAAAGGGAGAAAAAGGCCGAGTGAAGCTCGTCACTGGTAATAACAATACCAATAATAACAATAACTAAAATAATAATAAAATACTACAATGATATTAATAAGAAGCAAAGAAATGACAATCCAACATTAAGCGCCCTCATGTTTGCATGGATTTTGTTACGGCAATTTAAAATCTGTAATCCGTAATGTTAGACAATATCAGCATTTACAGGAATCAGTTATTCCGTGGTAAATAAAGTCTTGTAAGTGAAGTGGAAAATATTCTAAGACAGTTCCTCTCTGTTATCACGCTCTGCACACGTCTGTTAAAGGCTGGGCATTTCCTCTGCCACTCGCTAAGCAGAACAAAGTTCACGCACTTCACTGACTGGATTTACCCCTGTTATTTCTGCAACGCACGAAGGGTTGTCTACTTATCCGAGGGCCGGTTGGAGTGGACCACATGGTATATCTGATTTTTTATATTCTTTTGACATATTTATAACATTGTTTTAATTTTGGCTGTTGCCGCTGTTTTGTATATTTATATATTTTCCTTCTTTACCAGTAATTTTATTTTTTTATTCAAGTTTGTATCTAGCTATTGCCATTAACTGTTTTTTTAAGGGCGCTGATGACCACAAGGTTGAGCACCCTTAAACCTACAAGGTTGAGCCCCCTGAATTCTTAATATTAAACGTTTCGACAGGAAAACCGAACGAGGAAGAAAGGTGTGCTGAAGCATTAAATAAAATTAAACAAAGAGCTGAGAAAAGGATTGCGAGAATTAAGGAAAAAGAACAAATAGAATCCTATGATAGGGGAAGAAGTATTTGTAAAAGATTTTCAGCTATCAAGTGTAGAGGAAAAGATGCACTGGAGGATGAACATGTGTCCAGGACCATTTAAAATCATAAATCAATTCGGCAACCACACTTTCGAACTTGAGGGAGAGGACAAAAAGTCACAGGAAGACACCACAAATTGTTATTAAAACCACACAAAAGACCAGAAATACATACACATATAACACTGCACAGAGGGATTAAAAAGATGCCTAATAATTTTATAATTCTATTTGCATATGTATATTCACATTGTGATTATAATCTATGTTCATTTTATAGAGAGACATTTATTAGAATGTATGTAATATGTTATTAGTTAACATTGTTCCTTAATTTTCGAATAACATCCTTTTTGATGAGAGGCATTTGAGGCAGTGGTTTTGTGAAGCCCTCTGACATGGTTCAATTTGTAAATATAGGGGCATGGAAAGCCCTCTCAAATAACCATGTTAAATTATAGTATGACTTCTTCTGTTCATGTGTGATACAACAAAGGAGGAAGTTATTTTGATCCACGTTTAACGATGGGAAATAATAATCATAGATCAAAAAGTGAATAATTAATTGTAAAATTTTTTGATAGTCATAAAAAGGAATTATATCGTCAATAATTGACTGAGATCAATCGAGTGCAGTGAGATTAGAAAAGTACATTGTCTTTCCACAACTATTGGCTATGCCTAGCCATTTTGTTTGTTAGCGAAGTAATCCGCCATATTTAGCGCGAAAATTGTAAAAGTATTTCATGAGAAGGATAATGATTCTTAAGCGTTAATAACGTCTTACGTACAGGCATCGGAGAAGCAGTAGCAATATGCTGGAGCGAACCTGGACTGAAATTGAATATGGTTTGGATATTCTGCGTGCAACCCAAGAAGCCCACGCAGAAACCTATTGATTATTTAAGCTGCACTTTTCAATAAAATTTATAAAATTGTCCTAATGTTTTTGGTTTGCAAAGCAATGAAAATGGAGGTTTAAGAGGGACACTATGTATATCCTTTTTGTATTGTAAAACCCTTATTATAGTTAAGCGTAGCGGTACCTGTGTTCTGTCATTGTGAACGTACATGGCTGAGAAGTGATACAAACCGACGATTTTTTGTCTCCACTTCATTTACTTGTTAGTACAGGTGGACCACAATGTTCCTTAAATTTAGCACAAAGACCTGAGTGATCTTGAATGTCTACTATGTCTACATTTGCAAGGACGAGAGTAGGTATATATGAAGCTTAGCCTCTGAAATACAAATGAGTTATGTCACTTTTTTCAGATCCTTAAAAAAGAAACCGCCTGGCACAAATGTGTAATACCACTTTTGTCTGTTAAATGTTCCAAAATAAAGCCACTACGTTACTATACACATGTTGAATGCTTGGTAAATGACCACGTTTGCACTACGCTAAGCTGTTCAAAGCAATTTATGCTTCAACTTACAAGTTGTAACGAGAAACTGAGAGCAAAGGAAAGATTCTTCTCCGAACGCTCACTTCAGATATTTTCATTGATATGGTTGGCACACCTGGAGCTCGTGTGTATTTCGTAGGAAAAAGAAGCGAAATATTAGGGTGGGCCTAGTATAGAAGGAACGAGAAAGACAAACCGAGAGTTGTGTCGAGGAAAAGGATGCCTCGAGTGGAGGATAACGACGTGAGGGATGTCATACTCATAATTAGTTTGACTGGATTTACATGACAGATTCTTGTCATATCTAAAATTAATATTGTCTGAAGTAATGATAGTTTACGTTAATTGCCTTTTTCATATTATAATATATGTTATCTGATATATTTATTTTTCTTGTTATTTCCTGGTAACCTTGACAACGTAATTTT
This sequence comes from Tenodera sinensis, assembly GCA_030765045.1. Taxonomy (NCBI): domain Eukaryota; kingdom Metazoa; phylum Arthropoda; class Insecta; order Mantodea; family Mantidae; genus Tenodera; species Tenodera sinensis. Next base: position 135,476,062 of record CM060965.1, on the reverse strand, counting down.
TCAGAACACCTGGATTGGCGACTAGCATATCTGGGAAACATTTTGTACGGATTCACCTTTCTTAATGGTTATTAGGACTAGCGGAAATAAATAAATATGCTAGTTTGTGGATATTAAGAGAGGAGAATTATTCCGGTACAACGTGTTTACCTCATTGAACATGAATGGAAACAAACTTAGAATATTGAAATGGTGGGACATATACAAAAAATCCAAATCACAAAGCCAGGCTTGAGTTTTAAGTGAATCACGCTCCAAAGGCAAAACATTGTTCGAATCCAAAATAAAAGAACGTGATACTTTATTTTAAAGAACACAGGCAGCTTTAGTGAACCTGAAAGACACCTAACCGGGTTGGCGTGTCAATTGTCTCGAGGGGCCATTACTTAGGGAATTAGTCTCTTACTCCAATCTTTACATCAATAAAGTAATTTCGTTGAACATTAATTACTCGTCGTATTGTTTGAAGTAAGCATGTGTTTAGAAATAAAATACTGACGAATATTTTACTTATACAGTCTTTGGAAACTGTATAATGTATTTATTCGTAGTCCAACGTCCTTTATAAATTAGATGTTATCATTACGAACAAATATGGTTCACTGAATATGGATTTTGATATCTTACGTCTTTATTAATTTGTTTCATATGTCCAAGTAGGAAATGTTAAAATTACGTGTGCTCATATCCGTAATTATTTCCTAACAATTTGCGTAGAGATGTTTCCAGTGATGGGAGTAGAATAGGATCTGTCCAGAAAGTCAACAATATGGGTAAATATAAACACATTTCAGATAATTTCTATCACAAAGCGTGCAGTATTCGAATAGATGTGTAAGTTCATGTCGCACCTTTATACCTGCAAGGTATAATACTACCTTGTAGCAGGTTTAAAATACAAAATGGTTGTGATTTATAGCTGGTCCCGCGTTGAGGCGCACATTTATAGTGGGATTAAATATATGAAATAACTTTAATATTAATGTTTTATAGCACTGTTGATCTAGCCACACATTGAGGCGATATTTGTAGCGGGCTTAAATTTATTGATTTTATTTGTGAGAGAAATATTACCTTACTTCACCTTCAACCTTCAAATCGTACTAGATTTGTAGAGATTTCCTGAAGTGGGTTGATCTAACTGCAGTCTTAAAGCTGTGCGACTTAGATCTTCAAAGATTTGTGGTAATGGATCGAAGTGAGGCCTATGATAAATTTGTCTCTTTAAATTAATATTAGCAAGCTTTATTACCCTTTGGCAGTGTTTCACAAATTTATATATTTATAGAAGGGATAGCAAGTTTTCTGTTCGATGTCTGATTTATTGTTGCCGTTTATGAAACAAGAGAAGAACGACTTACCAATGCCTCTGTTTTGCGTTTGATTATATGAGGGTTTAGAGAAGAAGCTGCCTCCCTATGAATACGGAAGATTCCTATTCCTTATACATGTGGCAACCTTCTTATTTTAGCAAAACATTTCCTTTCAAAAAGTGGTTCTAATGGCCTTACATTTTTGCTCATGTGTTCTAATAGTGAATAAATAGAATTATGTAGTAAACCAGTGCACCTACATGTAAGATTTTGCATGCTAACTCGTAAAAGGAAAAATAATGAAGCTTAAGCAATATTTATAATTTAGACTAAGGCTGTCGCAAAAATTAATGGCGGCTGGCTCAGCACAAAATCCAATTACAGGCATGCCACACCTTGCACTGTTGTGTAGTTAAACACGCTATGAAATCACGCTGTAAAACTGGTGATGTTAACATCATTTGCACCCACAAAACTTATTTGCACAACAGGAAATATAATAGTAATGGTCAGCTATCAGTCACCTTTAAATTTTACGACAGCAATAGTTCTGCTTTTTGCTCACAAAAATATTTGTTTCAGTATAGTATAGTGAAGACATTGCAGTGTACACAGAAAAAGAACTTAATGCTGCTTATTTTGCTTACCGTTTTGTCATGTGTACAATATTCTATCTCTATGTGAGTGAAACCTGTGTGCTTAGTATGAGAGTTGGCCACATGTATACCTAAAGTGCATTATCAATTAAATCATTTAGTTTTATTTGTGTTCAAAGCAAACCAAGATCAAAATTATAAACTTTACTGTACCTGATGGCGCACTCCAGCCGGTCCTCAGATAAGTAGACAACCCTCCGTGTGTTAAAAGACTTGCAGAAATAACAGAGGTTATTATAAATTATTATAATAATATGAGAAATAACAATAATGGCAAAAATGATAATAATTAACAATAATACACTAATGAGAATAAAACAATAAAAGCAATAACAATATGATAACAATAACAATAACTAAAAATAATAAAATACAGCAATAACATTAATAAGAAACAATGAAATGCCAATCAAACATTACGCTCCCTCAAGTTTGTATGGATTTTGGTACGGCAATTTACAATCTGTAATCCGGGATGTTAGACAATAGGAGCATACACAGGGATGAGTTTATTCCCTGGTAACTAAAGTCTTGTAAGTGAAGCGGAAAATATTCTAAGACTGGTCCTCTATTGCCTGGACATTTCCTCTGCTGCTCGCTCTCTTACAGGCAGAACAGAATTCACGCACGCCACTGACTGGACTTACCCCTGTTATTTCTGCGACTCTTTTAACGCAGGAAGGGTTGTCTTTTTATCCTATAATGCAAGCTTAAAAAAGAAATTTGCTTGATAAAATTGAGCTTAATAATTGCATTGCACATTAGAAAACTCTATGATAAGACGTACACTCACATTTATGATGAAGTATTTTATCTACTTTCAGACGTTGATTTTCAGGTAAGGATTTGACATACAATCGGGGATGATAAAGGATGCGGCAGTATATATATATATATATATATATATATATATATATATATATATATATATATATATATATATTGGATATGACCGTCTAGTTGAAATAATATGTTTTACAAATAAATTCTCTTATGCAATTCATTACTTCTATATTTACACTTACAATGTTTGTCTTCAATAGAAATGTACACATAAAATATACATATCGCATTTTATATTTGATAAATATAAACTCTTAGTTCTCATACAGATTCATCATCCTGTTCCGTAACATATAAGAAGGGGAAAATTCAAAATCAATAGTGATTTTCACTGCCAACAAATTAATAAATTTCAATGAAGGGCACGTGGAGAATAGCTGAAGATTAAAACATATCTTGTAAAAGACTTGACGTGACCTTAATGCACTCCTATTTTTGACAAAAGGCATAAATAAACCCCGTGTAACGTAACACGGCAGTTATACTGTCATACACCAGATGTATCTAAACTCAACACTTATGCTGGCAAGAATGATAAAAAGACTAAACGAAACTTGTTATTTTGTATTCAAGAATCATATGTCTAAAACTAATAATTACTGAAAGAGAAAGCCAGAAAGAATAAAGGCGCTACTTATTACATATATTTTAAGTTATGTCAGCTCCTAATCCTTCACAAAAACTTAACAAAAGTATAGAAGCCTGTTTCATTTTAAGTTCTATAGTACGTTTACTACAAAATTTGGCCGGCAGGTGCACGGCCCGTGTTGGATCCCGGGTTGCGGCACCAAAATGTTGCTGCACAGTAGTGAAATAAAGGAATCGACTCACTAAAACTTCTATTCACATACGTTTATTTATACATTGTCCATTTACATGTGATTTATATTAGTTTGTTCCCTGGGTTACCAAAACAAGTTACTAAATGATGTTATATATCCGCTGCAGAGGGCAGCACTATCAAAATTCTTAACACAACACCAATAGATAGCGTAAGAGTCTGTATTCCCCTACAGCCCGTGTGACCATCGCATTTCCCTGAGCGCGCCAGCTAATCGTCACACGTACGTCAATCTTATACTGTATTCAGAATCTTTTGAGACAATGAAAGGGGGAGATAAGGACATCATGTAGCCGGCGCGTGTATAGAAACCGAAACAACCCAGGTATAGATGTAAGGCTTATACAGTCAGACAAGTGTAGTGGCACAACAGAGATTGCACAACGCTCTTAAACCTGTATATGTGGCGGCCGTGGGAAACATAGTGCCCCTGTTAATTATAAAGCAAATTCCTTGTCCACAGACATGGCAAACAAGTACATAAGCAGACGGCACACATTATTTAAAATTTCTACAATTACTTTACAGAAGGGAACGGCAAATGTGACTCGCCGATTGCATAACTATGGCTACCATTGGCGTTCCCAAATGTACATCAATAAGAACTATTAAACTAGATATTCAGAACTATCAACAAAGACGAAATGCGGTGAAAACAAAACTGTTCGTGAATTGTATAAGATTGATGGCTTCTTCGTCGTCTCAGGAGGATGTGCAAGAAGAAGAAGAAGAAGAAGAAGAAGAAGAAGAAGAAGAAGAAGAAGAAGAAGAAGAAGAAGAAGTAAAGACAGTATAAGATGCTAAGATTGAGTAAATACCAATGTACATATCTATGCCTATGAAAATAATGTTTCGTTTTTCTACTTGTAATTCCTTTTTTCGTTCTTTTTGTGGGGGTTATATGTAGTACTAACTGTGTTGATATATTTATATAAGTAATAAAGGAATAAAAGTAATGTAGTTAAAGCAAATATGATCGTGTACTCTAGTTTTTATATTAAATGTAATTATTGTCTCAGCGTGAGAATAAGCTATTCAAACAATGGCACTTAAGTGTATAATAAACAAATAAAGAATAAGCATGTAAATAATACAACGGAAGTATGAAAGGGACGCAAATGTTGCAACAGTGCATTTTGCTGTCGCAATGTGCCAACACGCGTAAGTGACCTACGGCACGAGCAAACTGCTGCCTACCTGCCCCTCCCACTGTCTCAAAAGACTCAACAAAGTATAGCTCTGTTAGGTAGGTGTTAAGTCCACGTGAATAGTATCAGGAGTGCTCAGAAGTGTTTGGTTTTGCTTCAGGCGTTTTGAAAATGAATCGATTGCTATATGCATTACAACAATGAGTGTATATGTATGATGCGTATGTGCTTACATGAACTTGTAGCAAATTGTAAGACATTTGAATCCTGGCATGTGTATTCCGAGTTCGTTTGCTTGAAAATAAATTCAGGGAGACGGGTGAAAAGGAAAGGAAAAGTAAGATAAAACGGCGTATGCTTACGGAACAGAAATTAGACGAAATCGGAGAAAGGTTAGAACGGTTGCCTCGAAAATCTCTTAGGCGTCTTGCAGAAGACAAATTAAAACAAAATATTAGGATATAAATTAACGCTATGACGGAAGCTGAACTAATGCGTGTTAATAAACATTTTCTCAGAAGATACCGTAGATGTAATCATGCAGATGAACAGCATTTCCAACATCTCCTGTGATAAGGCATGTTTTGTGTTTATTCTGATAGTTGTTAATGTGATTAGATATTTGATTTGACGTCCACGTATGTGTGTCCGGGAGACGGGCCGTGCGACTGCCAGCCAAGTTTTGTAGTAAACGTACTGTAAACGTACACACTGCTTTAGAGTTAAAAAACTCTACACATACTAATATGATCCAGCAGCTGCAAGCACCCGAGGAACCACAGCGTACAGTGTTCTTGTATGTATCAAGTCCAGTTTTAATGCAAGGGAGAAGTGGATTTCGTGTATCTTATTTATTACATGCTGCAGGCCTTTGTTTCACAATAAGCTAGAAAATCTATCCATTATCAAATAATTGTGCTTTGTTAGACTTACTGTGATTTAGTGACACTGTGGCTTTTATATTAAATTAGATATAACTAATTATAACTATTTAGTGCAGTTAACAACTGCTGTGGCAAAACTACAATATGGAATTTATATACAGTTCTCAGCTATTCTCCTACTATTTTAATTAAATATTTTAAAGTAAAAAGAAAATGCAAGTCTTCCAGCACAGTGGTTCTCATTTCGATCTGAGCCCTAATGACCTAGTTGTCGTCGGGCCCTTATGCACTACACACTCCTCACTCACTCGCCCCCCACCCACCCACTGACTCACTCACTCCTCACTCACTCACTCACTCACTCACTCACCCACTCACTCACACACTCACACACTCACTCACACACATACTCACACACATACTCACTCACCCACTCACTCATTCACTCTCTCACTCACTGAACCAATCACTCACTCAAACACTCACTCACACACATACTCACTCACCCACTCACTCACTCACTCACCCACCCGCTCACTCACTCACTCACTCACTCACCCACTCACTCATTCACTCTCATTAAATCAATCACTCACTCACTCAGTCATCCATTTCGATCTCACCATGTTGGGTGGTCAACACGTTTCTCTGCAACCTGTGGAATTTGGAGGTATTGTAATTGCCTTGCAAACACATAAAGGGCAGCTAACTCTACCTTAAGTACATTTGCAAATGTTAACGCACTATCACGAAAGAGTAGTATATGCCACACACGATAAAAGGTTAGCACTCGATTGAGATGATAAATAATTGTGAACCGGAGGGTTCTTTTGCAGCGAGCTCAAGAGTTATGCACACTTCAAAACTCTTACTGCGGTCATTTTTCTCAGAGATAATCCAGCATTTATACATTGTAATATTTGCATATGCAAATATTTGGAAATTTCAGGACCACCTTTGACATTGGAACATTTTACAACGCTCATACATAATATGAGTTGGAACTAACGCTACATTTTACCCTTATGCTGTACTTTTAAGGGTCGGGAGGGTGTGGATACAGTGGTGAACATATGTTTATATTTCAGTTTACTTTACCAACTATCACATTTATTTTATCTTTGCTCTTTAACCTCTTGCTCTTCTATAAATACCAGAATAACAAATTCCATGCTGACTATACGAATATAAATGTAGAGTATAGACAGCTCTAAAAATAGAAATAATATAAGAAATAATATTACTATCCGCTTTAAAAGGAAAGAAGCACACGCACGAACACGCACACACTCACCAACACACACATATATTTTTATAAAGCGCTTTTTTTGGATTCAGAGGACCTCAAAACGCATATTTTCAGTGAAATCTCGATATTAAATTTTTGAGTGGAATGCAATACCTTACTATGTACATTAGAGAAAGTAAAAATATAATACATTGTGCGTATTTGTTTTGCAGATTCACTCATCTCCTCGGTGTTTATTGTACCATACTTAATGAAAAGAAGACAAAAAGAAGGAAAATTACAACAGACGAAAATGAAATTTTTAGCAGTCATATTCAACCGGGCCGTAAATATTTGTTAGGAAAACTTCTAGCTTTTTATATAGCTAAAGTTGAAGTCGTTAAATATAATTTTCGCTTGTAACAACACGCTGTAAGAGCCAAGCATATATATTCATATCACAGCACATGTGTGAAATTTCTAATTAGTCCAACAATATCTCAAATGCACATTTTATATACAGTGACCATATGGTTTAATCACCGTGATAATATTTATGGAATAAAGTTGAGAACCACTGTGCTTTAATTGGTTTGCAGGATTTTAACTATAGAAAACTTAAGCGTGCAGTCGAGTTTGTACAAATTTAAGTGTTCGCTTCTGTTTATGAGCAAAAGTTGGGTAAACCAAATTGCCTATATTGTTACCTAGTCTAATATCATAGATTACCATTTAACTGATATCTACGTTAAATACAATATCAATTTTTACTAAACCTCACGTCTTGAAACAAACAATATCGACAGTACATTCTTTGGTGTCTCTTTGGTGTATATGTTGACAATTTGCATCATTTATTTTTTATACAGCCATCCCTTAAAGAGTAATGCAAGAGATAAACGTGATATTGCACATTATAACGGTATTTCAACAGTGTTACGATGCTATTAAAATAAAGTATTGCTTTTTCAATATTGAATTCAAAATATTACTTCTCTTTTTTAAAAATAGCCAATGTATTCTCATGTTTTAGGCACGGACACGACAGGAAAGCTTTAAAAAATTAACCAGCCACCAGTTTCATGTTAGTTGAAGCCATTTTAGTTTTCATCCTATGACACACAGAAGAAGCAGAATATTCAAACCCAAAATTAAAAGAATGTGTTGACAGATATGTTGTCAATGTCAAAAGGATATTACAAAATTCGTCAAACTAACAAGTTATAGATGTTTTTTTTTTTTTTTCAAAATATGCATACTTTTAAATAATTTTACCTTGTTTTTCGGTTCACACTTTTATGTGCAAACAGTATTCATTACCTCCTTGGAGACTAAAGTAAAATTTCATCACGGAAGTACCTGCATGACTGACTATTACCTAGGTATCTCTTCCAGGCTAGTAGGCCATGGTCTAGAAAGCATCCAGAGGGCCCCGAATGCGCCCAAGGCAAATTTCTACCTGTTTTAAAGTGCCCGAATGCGTGCGGCGGTCACTCCTGCATTTTCCTTCCCAATTTTTAGACTAAGGACTCTCAATGAACGCTGGCTTATTTTGCATTCATGTCAACCCTTTCACTGGCCACTTCTTTGGGAATCAACTTTAATGGTGTTTCAGGCAATTCAGTAACAGCTTTGCGCTTTACACTGTTACACATTACTTCCCTATCCAGACTATGAACTGCTTCGTGATTATGATTTACTTCATTACTGAATAAAATGTGAGTATCAGAGTCATTTAAATAAATACGAGACTTACATGCTTTAGTAGTGCACTTCCACAATACCCTTCCCGTTCATGAGGCCTATGGTGAGCAGAGGTGGGAGACCAGCGGCCAGGCGGTAGGCTATGGCCCTGAAAGGTTTGTTGTGCCGTGAGATCAGTTAGGTTATAGGGGTAGATAGAAAGCTGTAATTAGTTTCTAAGTTATGGCGTTTAATGATACCCGAAATATCTGTAAATTTATGATAAAAAATCTGATGTGTTGCAATCACATGACTTTCTCAGCTCTTGTACTAAGCATTCTTACAATTCCTACATCTTCTTCGTGTTAGTTGAGATAAACATTTGTACAAATTATCTTATTGCTTATTCCCTTGTATGTGCAAGGGGAATGTTAGAATTCAGTAGGCTTTGTGCGATAGTGAAATCTTTTAAAGCTTGAGATTCCGTTCTCTTTGCACGCTTAACATATAAAAAAATGAACAACAATCTTCCATTTCACGAAAGTTTTGTTTTCCAAAACCGACACAAATAAGAAATATCTTTGAAATGATTCACTCTACAAAAAACATTAGCAAGACAAATTGTGTTTTAGAGAGATCTACATTTTTGTATAGTAAGATTTTGTCTATCTCATACGCTTTACGAGTTATTCAAAAGTCATCCAGAGTAATCCGGACTACATGGGCTATAGCCAGAAAATCCAAAATATACATTTCATTTTTCACACAAATATCTTAAACATGACATTTTAACCAAAATCGATAAGAGTCATTTTCAGGAAAATAAAAATTTTCGAAAAAGTTTCCAAGTAAAGGGTGGTTTAGGGTGGGGCTATTTTCTTCAAAATCTTTGTGTCGTATCCTTGAAAGACATTAAACTTAAAAACTAACTTTGGTCTTTAGCCCACTTTTAGTTTTATGAGTTGTGCTGTCCACAGACTGACAGACACACAGGCGCGCACACACACACACACACACACACACACACACACACACACACACACACACACACACACACACACACACACACACACACACACACACACACACACACAGAGCTTTTTCTGAAAATACTTTTTTTGGATTTAGGGATCTCAAAACATACATTTCCGGTGAAATATCGACATCGAATTTGTAGGTGGAATACAATGCTTTCCCTACTTACCAGTAGAGAAAGTAAAAATATACCAGAATCAGTTCTTTACATCGTAGTACATAACTAAGGGATATATCTTCCCGCTAAAATTGGTGTTCCTGACACGCAGTATAATAACCTATCTTACAATCTACGATCAAGCGTTGCTATATAATTTAAATAGTACTTGGTGCTGTGGGAGTTCGGAAACACTAGACAATGCAATGGCGTACCTTGTGTCGTATACTGGCGCAATATGCAATTGTGTTACGTAACACAGAGAACCATACCGCGATCTCACTACAATATCCTGCTTCCACTGTGTATCTAGGGTTCCTAACACATGGTAGCTGGTTTAGATTCCATTCACATGCCACATTAAAACCCCTCAACCTGTTTATTCTGCAGGGAGACTTGCCACATGTGCCTACTATTTGTCATCGAATGGAGTCTTGACGAAGTATGTGGTCAGCGTACCCTTTCCCTTAACGTAAGTTGGTCCCCTGCATTCACAGTCGTAGCCAGCTGCCATCAGGATCTTCGCCGTGTCTTCAGTCACCTGCACAACCAACATTATCGTTAGAGACTAAAGTAGGGGAAAACAATTGTATCATACTCGTCTATAAATATACCACACTTTCCAAAATATGTTTTTTGCATAAAATATTTTGAGCACTCCGCAGTCTCGCTCACTAAGAAATTCCATCTTACATAAATAAAAAAAAAACCCAAAGATCTCTTGAGCTACACTAATTATTTTATTGCCATAACACATACTATAACACTAAGCAGCACGTGTCTCTAGTTAAGCTTACAAAAAACCCATAAATTTTCCTTATGCCTGAGATATTGAGCCCTATAATTTAAAATGCGATTTTAAGCAAAAGATGGCAACTGTTATGCCGTTGCAGTAGATCAGGGATGTCCAACGTTTGCGAAAGAGGCGAGATTGGGTTTACCTCACTCCACTATACATGGACTTGCCACTCTTTAACCCCCAGTCCATGCACTGTGCTGCAGTGGCGGTTTGGTGATACGTACGTTGCGTTTGATATACAAAAGCACTTTCAAAAATTATCCAACAAGTATCTGTTCATTAGTGACCTCTTTCGTGCTGCTTATGTTTAAAAAGTCTATCAATATTTGGCTACAAAGTTAAGAGCATAGTCTTAGAAGATACACCAAGTGGTCGTTGCGTAACATATTGCGATACTGACTTTTAATATAGTTCACTTTGCAGAAACTCTGTCCGCAAATATACGTAGAGCTATACTCGCTCTTATACAAACTATTCTTGCAAATGCTTATTTCTCTGTCCACTGCATTTTAATCAACATAAGCATTTTCAGAAATTATCTTATTGCTAATTTTCTTTTAGGTGCAAGGGGAATATGGGAATACAGTAAGCAATAAGCGAAAGTAAAATGTTTTAAGAGATGGTTGTCTTTGAAATTCTGTTCTCTTTGCAAGGCCAAGAGATAAAAGTCTGAGGTGTTGCACTCATATGACTTTCGCTACTCTTGTACTAACCATTCTTACAAACTCCTATTCGCATATCTTCTTCGTGTAACTTGAGATAAACATTTGTACAAATTATGTTATTGCTTACTTCCTTGCAAGGGGAATATTACAATGCAGTAGGCTTTGAGCGATAGTCAACTCTTTTACAGATTTGAGATCCCGTTCTGTTTGCACACGCTTGACATGTAAAAAACTGAACAACGATGTTCCATTTCAGAAAGTTTCAAGTTTTCCGAAACTGACATAAATAACAAGGGATATCTACGAAATGGTTCACTCTACAAAAAATTTATTCTGACATAAATTGTGTGTTCTAGCGAGATCTACATTTATTTGTATAGTAAGATTTTGTCTATCTCTTACGGTTTATGAGTTATTCAAAAGTCATCCAGAGTAAACAAGACTGCATAAGCTATAGCCAGAAAATTTAAAATATGCATTTCATTTTTCATACAAACATCTTAAACATATGGAATTTCAATCTAAATCGTTAGTCATTTTCAAGAAAATAAAAATTTTCGAAAAATGTTCCATGCAAAGCGTAGTTTAGGGTAGGGCTAATTTAATAAAAATCTTCGTGTCGTGTCATTGAAAGAAATTAAACTTAAATGCCAACTTAGGTTTTTAGCCGACTTTTTGTTTTTGAGTTATGCTGTCCACTGACTGACACACACACACACGAACCTTTTTCTAAAAATGCTTTCTTTTGTTGGATACAGGGGGTCCCAAAACATATAATTACGGTGAAATCTGGACATCGATTTTTTGGGTGGAATACAATACTTCCTCTACTTACCAGTAGAGAAAGTAAAAAGGCATAGCATATTTCTATTTCAAGCAAGTATATCTCGGAAATAGTTCACTCAAAAGAAAAACGAAGTATTTGACATATTTAGTAAGCTTTTGTCGGTCTCCTACTATTCACCATTTATACAAAACTCATCCTTAATGAAGAGGTCTTCTGAGGACATACCCAGAAAATGCAAATCATGACTTAGAAACTGCCATGGAATGGCCTGCTTGTGTCCGCCAATGGATAGTAACTGTCTGTCCCTCCGACTGAAGGAGTGGAGTTGGGAATAGCCGCTCATTATGCAAGCGCCTCCAAATAGACGAGGTTAGACATCGCTGCCCTAGATTCTAAAGGTAAGATTTCTCGACTAAAACGTTTTCTAAAGTTGTTTTCTTGGAAGGTTTGAGCAATTTGGCGTCATGACAAACTGTTTTTCATTTAATTATTATTTTAGGAATGTGTTGCATATTTGATAAAATACAAAGAAATAAACGGTACATTTATTTAGGAAGTGGTCAAAGTAGTAATGGGAATTGTTGAAAATGTCCAGTAAGTACGATTACGTATATTTCTTTTTGCATTGTTAATATGTGCTTGAAGTAATTTAGTAAGGGCCTACAATGATTTCATGTGATTAGGGAATTCGAGAACTCTAATGAACAAAGTTTCCCAGACAAGACAATGGCATTTTCAATGGTAAAGAGTCTTAGTACCACATACCTGCAATCTTCCCATTAAGCCACAGCTATCCATCCTGGAGGCGACATTCACAGTGTTGCCCCAAATATCGTATTGCGGCTTCTGTGCACCCACTACTCCTGCTATAACGGGCCCATGATTCAGACCTGAAAAGTAACATCAAAATACGAATATTGGTAGCTGTTTAGTAGATTTGCTTGAATTTACATGAGTTTTACGAAATCACTTTAAATTGGCAAATACAAGAAAAATTATACATTTCCTTGAAAATTACTGCCAAATAGAAACCACTGTTGACGAAACATATGTTTAAAAGTGTAGTTTGTTTTGTGATTTCTGTATGCTCAGCGGAAAAACTAACACAAGAAGCAGGGTTGCCAACCCGTACGATAATTATGGGGGCATACGATAATTTGAATGTATGTAGTCATGGTTGTCAACCCGTACGATAATAATGGGGTGTACGATAATTTCGATATCGGCGAAATATCATTTTCACTGGTTTTCACTAGCGAAATGAAATTAATTAAAAATAGCTACATCACTTTTGACCTCATGGCCTGTCTCCACCCCTCTAACGCAATCATTTCATATCCTACTAGCCCTTCTACCCTTTATCCTCTTGTTGGCAGTGTGCCCAGATCTGGTAATCTCAATGAAGTAGGCACTGTTCAGAATATTGATGATCAATGGAGAAGACTCGGAGTAAGTGATGTTCCGTGTGAAATAACAAAACATGCCTGAACCTGACAGTTTCTGAGGTGCTGTTAAACTCATGTCATCTTGGTGGAAATACTGATTTCAAAGAACTGGCGGAGGTTGCATTGTCAGTGATTTCATTGCCCCACAGAAACACTTCTTGTGAAAGAGTTTTTTCCAAACTAGGTTTAATAAAAACCTAAATTAGAAACAGATTGGCTCCAGATACGATAAACGAACTTATTCGGTCCTCTCAGCTTATGAAAGAATGTGGTGGGTCCGAAAATCTACAAGTTACAAAAAGTTAAAGTTTATCTCATCAACAAATTTGTATAATGCTGCAACTTACAGATGAATAGTGGGAGAAATATAAGTGCTAAAGTTGTAATACCAATTAAGGTCATCAATCTTGTTAATGGATACCATAAACATCAATACTATTACATTTTCATAAGGGTTATAAACTAAACTAAACCCTGGCGCGACAGCCCACGGGTGGCTAAGGCCTACCGCCCAGCCGTTGCGTCCCCCACCTCTGCCCACTACAGGGGTCATTGGTGAGGTGCAGTACTGGAGGGTGGGACGTGGTCAGCGTCCGACCCCTCCCGGCCAGTTATGCGGTCTTCTGGACCTGGGGCCACTACTTCTCCATCAAGTAGCTCCTCAATTGGTGCCCCCGGGACCTAACGAGGCGGAGTGCACCCCATGCCAGACCTCCCAGAGGGGATAAAATCCCCATGCTAGTACCAGGGATCGAACCCGGGTCCTCCGCGCCAGAGGCAAGCGCGCTACCAACTACGCTACGGAGGCAGTCTCTTAAGGGTTATGCTGATACATTTATTGTTGCAGCATTTGGTTTATGATGTGCGATAATTTTGAATCCAAATCTATGATTTTGAGTGGGCGGGACGATAATTTCACTTTTAAACATTGGCAACCCTGACAAGAAGTTGCCATTCACAAGAGAAACGGGATAATGGGATACAGGTTAGTTGTTCAATAAATTGCTTGTATAAATCATATGTATTATGAAATACTTTGAAAATACACATAAAAGGATGTAGTTTGAAAAAGTGCATTTCATTCATGAAATTAGAGTTAGTTTAATACCCCAGGTAAATCAGCTGTCCCTGTTTTTCCGTATCTATATAACCCGTAGATTATATATAATCTTACTTGGAAGAAACATCGTTTCATTTGTCAAGTCAAACTTTGTTCTATAGCTGTATTGTCTCAAATACAGTTAATCGTTCTTGGGCCTATTATGATAGCCATAACGTAAAGTTCTCTGATGATGATGATGATGATGATGATAATGATAATGATAATGATAATGATAATGATAATGATAATAATAATAATAATAATAATAATAATAATAATAATAATAATAATAATAATAATAATAATAATAATAATAATAATAATAATAATAATAATAATAATAATAATAATAATAATAATAATAATAATAATAATAATAATAATAATAATAATAATAATAATAATAATAATAATAATAATAATAATAATAATAATAATAATAATAATAATCGCCAAGAGCTAATATGTAAATATGTTATAGTAAATTAGCAGGCAACTTGATAGCTAAATGTTTCGTGTGAAAAATGTCAGTAGAGGCTTGTGATCAAGTGGCTTCGATGAGAGTCTGTCGTGATCTAAACGCATATTTCTCGTAGGTTCAAACCTCCTTATGTATAGGAATTCTCTCTTAAATCAGTAGTGTACCAATCATCAATGTACTGATCAGAAATGAGAAAAGCAATACATAGTAATTACAAAAAATGATTACATTAATAGCACTTTACTACATTTACAGTCACATGCAAGAATAAAGTGGGTTCAAAAGGTACTTAATGAAGAAATAAGTGCTCAAAATGCTATTTAATGTAAGTTATTTTTAAGTGTTTTGTAATACCTTAACAGTGGTCGAAAGGAGTGAAATGGAGGGTAAAAAGGATATGAAACATTACCGTAGATTCGAACACGTGTCCTCGATGCATAGCTATGACCGACAAGTAAAATTCCGCTCGATCATTACAACCCTGCAAGGACTAGTGCTTTAAACTTCAATGCTAGTTGAGGTATGCGGGAGCTATCCATCGCTTCGTAAGCTTAGTAGTGCGTTACAAGTCGTTAGTCTAATTCTAATTGATGCTTTATCTGCATTAACAAACATGACTCAAGTATTACCCTTGTTATAAAAAACTACTAACTGCTGTAATATATACCAACATGGAATTACTAAACTGTTTAACATTCATTGATGTGACTGTACAACTCCATAATGAATGCATGCGCATCATTAATTTGGCTATAACCAATCACTATCCCTTGGCACAGATCGACTATTTTGATGTAATTCATTTTGAAAATGGCTCTATTATGAAGATTCTCGTTGAGAGTAGAGTGTATACTATAAAACGTTTATTAAACCTGGTGGAATTCTCAGTGTAAGAGTATGATTCTTTTGGGATGGATTTATGTCGCGAATACCTTTTGTCCTTTAAATCACTCATTCACTGAGATGTTGAGTCACCTTCTTTGTTCATAAGTGAAGTGTAGAGTGTAGATCAAAATAAATAAAAGAAAAACAGGGGCAGGTGATTCACCTGGAATATTATAACAACTTGACATACTGCATGTCGGTACAAACGAGAAATACAAATACTTGCTTACAAAGATTTATAATATTGCTTATAATAAAATGACCTACCCATTCTGAGCTTGAACCTCTGGAAGGAGTCTCTATTGATCTGGTCCAGGATTGTCATGAGAGCGACTGCAAAGTCTACCAGTACCAATACGTTATGTTCTTGTTGACGAATTTCATCCTGTGCAAAATTAATACTTTGATTACTGCAACGTGAAACAACTCATACAATTGTATCAAGCATACACAAGTTTTCTTTATCTACATAAAATTACTGGAATTAAATATTTTAATGTGCATTTAATGTAGTGTTCAATTATACATATATGCTTCAGAGTTATGAGGGTTAAACAGAAAAGTGAAATAAGTCTGGGGGAGCGAAATAACTGCGAGCATATTTTTGTAGTATCTAACGTCCGCTTTTACTACATGCGGAACCGCAAGCCGTGGCACTGATGATACATGGAATGAAGATAGAGCACCGGTTGAATGAGATGGCGGGGGAAACCAGAGGAGCCTAAGACACCCGCCCCTGCACCGCTTTGTCCACCAAAAATCCCATAAACGGTCGTCTGCGAACGAGCCGGGACCGCTTTGGTGAGAGGCGAATGGTCTAACCATTCGGCACGGCGCGGCCGTGAAATAATTGCGAGGAATCCGCTGGTTTCATACTGTTTCGTGCAAATCAGCACGTAAAATCAAAACCTTAGTTATGACTTTAACCTTAAATCAGATGAATCAATAGCCTACTTTTCAGAAATTTAACTACGTTATATGACGATTTTGAAATTCTGTTCTCTGTTCATGACCAAGAGATAAAAAAATGAATAACAACCTCCCACTTGAGAACGGTCTATAAGTATTGCAAAATTCTGCCAAACAACAAGGAATAGCTGCGAAATGGTTTACTTTACAAAATATTATTTGACATAGATTGTGTTTTAACGAGATCTACCTTTCTGCACAGTAAGATTTGTCTCTTATAGTTTACCAGTTATGTAAAAATCATCAAGAGTAAACGGGACTACATCGGCTATAGCCAGAAAACAACTGTTTACTTGTCGTAACCTTGACTCAGTCCTTTCACTATCTTTCTTCACATTATCTGTCTCTCAAGCACTAACTCTGACAATGCAATTATTCAACACTGTTTGAAGCTTCTTTACTTCGACGCGATATATCTTTCATAGCTCTCCCACACTCACTGGCTCACTGACCGACTCAAAAAGCTGCCCTTTCACGCGTTCCGCAAGCTTCTATACCGGCAATGATGTAGCCAGATCAGCTAGTAGCTAGTTGTGACGGGTCTTCCTCCGGTTGCCCTTCACCCGGATACGTTGATGGGCCATCCTGCGCACAACGTAAAAACGACCCACGGGATTCCACGACCGCCGACCTCCCTGATGCACCTTCTCAGCCATCTTGCTCTTGGCGGGCTCAACCGCAACCTCCTCCAGGGTCGCCCTGGCGACCTCCAAATGCTCACTGAGGCTCTGGAGTGCTACCTCGTGTTGCCCGACTCGCAGGACCCTTCTGCTGACTTCGACCATCACCTCCTGGCTCATGAGGACACCCAGTCCCAACTAACGAACACCCTCAGACTCATAACGCTCTGCCTCGAGGTGAACTGTCGGCCTGTGTGGCTCAGTTGGTTAGATGCTGACCTACTGATCCCAAGGTCGCGGGTTCAAATCCGGCCCAGACAGATGGTTTTTAAGTGTGCAGGTGAAACTTCGACATCCAATTTTTAGGTCGAATACAATACTTCCCCTACTTACTATACGTAGTAGAGAAAGTAAAACGAGTGATATTTTCTGGGGGTAGGGAAATAATTAGGAAAGTGATTGAGGGATGTGATGAGGAAGCTAGGAATAACTGTATAAAACTTCCACCTTCTGAAGCAATTGCAAGAGCTGCTATTTAATTCAGGTTTTCTGAAAGAAAAAATCAAAAGAATTCGCAGTGTAAGTGATGAAAAGAGCATTCTAATGGCATTTTAGAAACATCGGAAGACAAGACTGCACACACTGTAGTGAATGTGGATGATTTAGATCTAGGTGTATTAGGAGAATTTTAGACGAATAGCTGAGAAGCGCGTTCCTACCATAAATAAATTGCTGCCTGTTGTTCAGGAAAATATATTATGCTAGAGCATAATTGGCTGTAAACTGATTTCAATAGTGGTTATACCTTTGGTCGTGTTTCTCTCACCAACATTTGTAATATCATTATTATATGCTATAAATATAAGTTTTTTTTACCACAAAACCAGCAGCAAAAGTTTTATTTGATTATAACTTCTGTTGGTAACACTCGCAGATTGAATTTCCTGTGCCGATGGCGTTTATTTGGTTGCGAAATGTGCACGTCATTTCCAGGAGTCCAGGAGTAAGTTCAAGTCGCCTGGTACTATAGTACGAGTGGATAATGAACATGAGCCTAGCCAATACCGTGATGTTGCTCTCTCGACGTTGCCAGTTTTACGCCCAAAGCCCTTTCGATGTAACATAAACAGTCAAAAGTCCGTCCTTGTAGCCCCTCGCTTACCAAGTGGCAATACCTAGAGAGCAACATCACTGAATTGGCTAGGCCTACATATGTTCATTTTTGTTTTATAGTTACCCTAGTCGACCTGTCTACCATTAAGACAGGCTTTACTTTGCAGTCGGGAATAAGCCGTTGGTGGTGTATGGCAAGGCATGGTAAGTGCTCTATCTCAACTGTGGTTTGGCATGAGGTGGACCCAGGTTAAGTAACGTTAGGTATGAAAATAAATGGAGTTTTTATTTATGGACGCTCTGTATCTGCCATGGTTGTCACTATCTCATTCTATATTGGGCGTGAAAGACCGCTTAACCCTCTAACAGCAACGCAGTTCTCATCCGACTCGAAGCATATTTTCCTTTGTTTCACTACGCCTACACATTGTCATCTAAGGTAGGCAGCGCTGCTTGGAGTGACCCTTCACTGACCACTACATGTTCACAGGGTCAGTACAACTCGCTTCTTTTCTACCTGCGTCCCGTACCTCTTTATTGCAGAAGCGGCATCAAGAAGGTCGGTTCCGATCCCAACCTGAGCTTAGAGTAACCGAAATAAGTAAGCACACTAAGGTTTTTACTTCTTCCTAAAGAACAAATGGTGAGCAAAAAACGATTTATCACTCAAGAAGGAATCCCAGAGGAGCTTCAGGAATCAGATAGGGACTCAACGGGAAGTACCAGGTGAGTCAGCCGCGCCTTATTTTTTTTTGGAAGGTAGGCCACCCATCTAACGGCATGTGCGTCTTGGTCCAGTTTTGCGCTTACTAAAATGTATTGCTTGACGTTCTTAAAGAGAGGAATACGCAAAACTGAGAGCAACAGAGGTTTAAGGGACAGAACGTACTCCTCGCTAAAGTACACCTCAAAAACATACGACTAGTTTACTGAGAGCGAATTCCGGTTTCCAGCCGATTTTACAAACTTTTTATTAGCTTATATATAGCAACGTAATTCAGTAGACGCCTCTGAAAAAATGGACCTATCATATGAGTACACTAATAACGTCAGCTAAAAAGAAAATGGTGGATTCTTGTACTTAGAGCAGGGGCTGGCTGCCAAAAGTTAGGAAAATTTAGAGACACGCCTCATCCATCATGGACCCGTACAGTCAAAACGGACATATTATTTAACAACAGTTTATTTACATTTATGAGTGAATTACGCCCCGTGCATCTCAATTAATATGCATAACAGCTTTTGACATTTAAGTAATAATATTAAAACGCCCAGTAAATGATTAAACTGTCTTAAAAGGCTAAATCCAGCACAAAAACTTGCGACGTGGGAATGGCATAGCGCCAGGCATACAAGTCCTATTACACGCTGTACGTGCAATGGGAATGGGAATGTGACGTGTACTCTCCTCTAACCCCCAACGACGCAGGTTCGAGTCTCAGCATTCTAAATATCTTTCTTTTATGTTCATCAAAACTTGGAAACCGAATTCACAATAGTCTAATTATAAAGTCCCTGAGGGTTTAGGACTTTATAATTTAAATTGTTTTTGGTTGTCAGCATTTTGTAATTGAACCGATATAATGACCTCTGCCCCACTGGACTGGCATGATGTATTGTGTTGCGAATACCGACCCCTGCGTTCTCCACACGTATGCTATCGCACAATATTTTGTGCCAGTCTTTCATTATATATTCGACAGACGAGTACGTAGATATGCTTTTGATCTGCGGAGAAGCAAGAACAAATACACCAGCGGCTCAGCATCTATATCGGGAGAGATATCCGAACAGACGACAACCAACAGCAAACACCTTCCGGAATGTTGAAAGGCGTCTGCGTGTAACAGTGCCACTTGCAAGAATGGCTCCTCATAGACATGCACCAGCAACATCGGGTGTTAATGCAGAAGCAGTTTTGAACGCCACCCAAAATAATCCGCATACTAGTACACGGTAAGTTGCTCAGGAGGTGAACATCAGCCAGTCTTCTGTAGTGTGAATATTGAACACTAATAAGTTTCATCCTTGTCGTTTGTACCTACTCCAAGCACTTCACGGGAGAGATTTCGAAGCTCGAGTAACCGTTTGTGAATGGTTACTGGAGCGAGTAGCAAGTGATGTGGGATTCGCATCTAGGATATTGTTTTCTGACGAATCAAGATTCCACAAAATGAAACTGAAAATCGTCACAATATAGGCTATAGGAGTGTTGATAATCCTCATTGGGTAAGGGAGGCAGCATTCCAAGAGCAGTGGGGTGTAAATGTCTGGTGTGGAATCTTGGGAGTCCCGGGCCCTTAAACAATACTCACTCACTCACTAATGCTCTTGGGAGACCACCTTATTGGACCATTATTCTTCGAGGGACATCTAACAGGAGCACGCTACCTGGAATTCCTCCGTAGCTCACCCCTTATTATTAGGGAATGTGCCACTGCAGGAGCGAATGACGATGTGGTTTCAACACAGCGGCGCTCCTCCGTATCGTTCGAGCATCGTCTGCAATCGTTTAAATGCTGCACATCCTGGTCATTGGATAGGAAGACAAGGACCAGTCTCCTGGCCTGCTAGATCACCTGATCTGACACCCCTTGACTTCTTTCTCTGGGATTATTTAAAAGAACGCATTTATGCAGAGGAGCTGGGCAATCTAGAAACCCTTCCTCAGCGTATTACAGTGGCTTGTAGAAATGTTCAACCCGCCATGCTACACCAAGTCAGGGACTCCATCCAACAGCGTGCCCAGGCGTGCATTACCCTAGAAGGTCATCAGTTCGAGCACTTGCTTCGTTAGAGGAGTCGTGTCCAGGAATAGAAAAAGGGTCATTCCAGCGCCGCAAAACATATCTCTATGAAACATCTTTAATAGCACAATGATTCATTGTCTGCAAAATTCAGTTTAACTTCCATGTTAAACTCTGACAATGTAATTTCCTTGCTTACTGTGTTCAAATGTGTATAAAGATCCTTATTTCAATTGCACCTACCTATAGGTGTGTTTAAACAACTACACAATTGTAGTTCACCAATAAAGTAACATCAAGCAATGCCACAAAACATAAATAAAACAATAAAAATGAATATAATAACAGTTTTCAGAATAATAATTTGCAAATTGTGAGGATTGCACGGTAAAAAAAATTAGTACATACAGGTGATTCAAACCACCTTCACAGCAGACATATTGCTTCGGAGTCTTGCGATCGTTCCAACTGAGCTACTTAGTAACGTGTAAGCTAAACATTCCGTTTAAGATGTAATATTCGCTGGTTCCAGTGAACATTTGCAAAAGTGCAAACGTCAGCTGTCTAATTACGAATATATCAAAAGGCGATGTGATAACATCTATATTAGTGCTAATTTCATCGAGTGTTTAACATCCATGTTAAATACGCCGGTAGAACCGAGTAATGGGGACGATGTTTTCATGTCGGACTATAAAATGCGGATTGCATAAAACTCGAGAATAAGGGGCGAATGATATGTGAATGATGATGACCAAAATGATATTTGTGATATACAGGATGTTCTGAATATACTTCCAGTAAGAATAAAATTATTATCTGAGCAATAATATGGGCTTTGAACTGGAAATGGATTTAGAAACAATTTGAGCTAATAAGTCCCTGACTTCAAAGTGTATTATCTCATCTTTCTGCATCAAAGGGAAAACAAAGGGGCTTAAAACTGAGGTGAGTTATTTTCCAGTTTATCAATGTCGATTTAGTTGATCTGGTACATCAATAAAGAAATCGAAAAAAGAGTTGCCAACATTTGGGTCAAAGCAATGGTATGTACATCTATCAGATGCCATGGAACTTTAATTCGTTTACCTTACATGAGTTAACTTGGGAAACATTTCAGCTTAAGTACAAGAGAAAAGCTTTCTCCTCTTACGGTTTACGAGTTACTCAAAAGTCATCAAGAGTGAATAGAACTACATAGGCTATACCCAGAAAATTCAAAATATACATTTCATTTGTCATACAAATAACTTAAACATATGGCATTTTAGTAAAAATCGTTAGAGCCATTTTCGAGAAAATAAAAGTTTACGAAAAACTTTTCCATGTAAAGGGTGGTTTAAGGTGGAGGAATTTTCTTAAAAATCTTCGTATCACATCCTCAAAAGTCATTCTACTTAAATACCAACTTTGGTTTCTAACCGACTTTTCGTTTTTGAGTTATGCTATCCACACACACACACACACACACACACACACACACACACACACAAACACACACACATACACACACAGACACACACACATACACACACAGACACACACACATACACATACACACACACGCGCGCGCGCGCGCCCGGACCTTTTCCTAAAGCTGCTTTTTTATTCAGGGGGCCTGAAAACATGTATTTCAGATAAAATCGCGACATCGAATTTTTGGTTGGAATACAATACTTCCTCTACTTACTAAACTATACATAAAGTGAAAAATGTGTCTTATATTCCAGAAATAACAAAAAGCATCTTACTCGCTTACTTGAATAATGGTGTAACATAAATGAAGAAACCAGTAAACCTGAGATCTCATTTATATTTTCTGTAATATGAGAAAATTAGGAGCCGATGTATTTGATGAACTATGTCATGACAAACCAGCGAAGAGGAAAATACGTACCTTATGGAATTCTTTATTTTGTTGTAGTGAACTCATATATCCTCTAGTAATAGAGTATTAACAGGGAAAGGCACTCCTATCATGAACGTTTCTCATTCCTAATCAGCTCGACAAAGCTCCAACTAAAGCATTCATGCAACGAAGGGTATCCAAGAGAACATCCAACAGAGCTACTGGATTCTGTTGAAGTAATAGTCGCGGAAGAAGAGAAATAAGGTCAAGAAACGTTACCATCTTCATCATTAGTAGCACTGCAAAGATACATAGAAGATGCAGTTTTTTATATAAAAAGACAGAAAAGGCAATTAATTTTGTGCAAATGTAATAAATGTTTCTGGGCAATTATAAGAGAGCGATGTGCTCTATTTGTTTAAACCAATACAACTAAAATGATCTACATAGAAATGAACATTTCGCGCACTGGTTAAAGCTCATTGTTTTATTTGTGACGTAATGTTTCAGTATTATATCTGGAGAGATTTGACATGAAAGCGTCCTATACAGTCTTTAATAACCGCATGAAAGGTAAATGACAAACAGAATATGTTGTTTGGTAAGTCTAAGTCTTTCTAATATTGCGTGAAATTTCTTTCAGTATTGTAATTATTTTACGTAAGATGTATAGAAGCAACAATAATTACACTTGCCTTTATTTCTTTGTCTTATGTGGATTAAGAAATACCTTAACACATTTAACACTCTAACAAATACAAGAAAAAGCACCTGGTATAATCATTTAATATCTCTACTCAATTATTAAGGAAAGCACCGCAAAAGAAATAGGATGTGGTAAATTGTGGCCCCATCTTAGCATTGTTGGCATAACAGTCCACTGGCTTTACTTCCTGTCCGAAGGAAGCCGTGCTAAGGATTTTTAGTCCAAAAAAGTCCATTGCACTCTGCCGCATGTGAACTCCCGACCTCGGGAACCAGAGGCTAGCATGCTTGGTGATATCGGGGCAGTTAGAGCCACCCAGAGACCTGCTTTGTAAAATGTCTAAACTTATTACTATACTCTGTATTGATAGCTACTATTGCATTAGAAACATTAAAAGACATGGCTCTGGGGAATTCTAAGAGCTGCTGCAGATAGAATTAACGGTAGCCTAAACAAGAAAACTGCAACATATGAGATTTGACTTCCGTAATGTTATGTAGAGAAAATTCCCCAAAGTTGAACCTTCAACAGTTCAAACAGTAAGTACAAATTGCAGAAAATATAATCTGAAGAAAGAAGAAAGATGTTTAAAGAGGTGGCAAGTGGTCCAGCGTACTTCAGAGATCAGTACTTGTTCGTTTGATTTTTCTGTGAATGTACTTTTTAAGCACTTTGCTCTGTCAGAATGCTTTGTACGGAGCATTGTTAGAATAACTGGAAACTTGCAGAGTATCAGGAATAAAACTTGCATTGAGTTTTGATATCAACTGATTTCAATGTTGCTTGTATCATTTTTATTCTGTAAGCGAAAATATAATCAGCAGGGTTAGGATTTTTATGTGCAAATTTCAGATAAAAAAGAAAGGGAAAACGTGCTCAAATAAGGTAGAAAAGGGACCAAAACGTGCTGATTTATTCAACTAATTCAACATTTTCTCTTTCCTCTATTCTAATTTATTGAATTACAAATAAGTAGATTAAACTATCACTCATCAGATGAAGCTTGCGTACGTCAAGAGATTAACCATCTCTACATTTTTAAAAGTATGTTCCTGTTAGGAGATAGAATGTCTTTGTGGATGCTAGGATTCTGTTTAACTCCAATAATTACAACCTTAGTTAGCTTCTTGCATAGAGCTTAAGTTTGAACATGCCTTAAAATAACCATGTACGCGGTTCTCTCATAAATTTAGAACAGATACCATAAAATCAATTTTGCCATTGCATATATTGACCCAAAGTGCAGTGGTTTTTAATTACCTAAAAAAGTAAAGTTTATAGAAATCATCACTTACAACATGGATCGTCGTTTGTCAATCATTTTACCTAGCTTGCTTATCTGGCAATAGATGGTTTTAACTTCGAGTGCTTCTTTTGAACGCTGTTGGTTACACGCTGATCTACTGATCCCAAGGTCGCGGGTTCAAACCCGGCCCAGGCCGATGGTTTTTAAGTGTGCTTAAAAACGACAGCTCCAGGTCAGTAGATTTACTGGCATGTAAAAGAACTTCTGCGGGACGAAATTGCAGCACACTGGGGACGCTGATGTGATCCTGGCAATTGACAGCGTCGTTAAACAACAAAATAGTATATCCTAAAGTTAGGGTGACATCACGCCTGTTTGTTGGCAGTGAGTCAGGCGGCTAATGGTGAACCCGGCACGCATTTGTTAACTTCTGTTGTGCAGGGCTGTACGACTTGGTGTTTGGCCCCTCTTTGGCGGAGTAATAGGAGCTGATTTATGTTTTGAGTAAAAGGTACTGAGTTTTACTAGCTTTGTCAAAATGGCACTTACATACTGATGCAAATAAACAAACATAAAGATGCTTGAAGTAAAACATAAGTGATCAGTATAAAGCAAATGCATTGACGGGGCAGCAGCGTAACAGTTAAAGTACGGAGAAATGTCATGCTATATTTTGGCATCTAATTCTTGTATGACTTGAGGAAATTCACTATACTTTAGTTACACAAATTAAAACACTTTCGTGCACGTTTCTCATATGCAGGCTTTGTTCCACTAGTTTTTTCTTTCTTTCCATATTACTGCCTTTGTTTAATCATCGTATAGAATATATGTAAGTACTCGTATGTCTAAGCAAGTGTCAATTGACCGCAAAATGGGATACCTCGGAGAGTCTTCCGGCATGTATGTAATTAAAGTCTAACAATTTTTCCGCAGTCGTTATGCCGCTTTTGCCCTGCAGTTTATTTAGTATATTCTGCATTTGTAACATTTCTTCTCACTTACTATAGGAGTTGTCAGAACATTTATCTACATATGTGTAGATGATAAGGTAAATAAACAAAAACATGGCTGATATATATTTTGGATGACATCGTGGTTTACACAATACTTGCAAAACTGCCTGCTTGAACATCCTTGAAGATATCGCTGTGTCACCGCGCCTAACAGACAGCCCTGGTTGGCCAAAGAGGAGGACAGAACTATCACTGTGCGATGAATGTCTGGCTGTAGCCAATCAGAGGTAGTATAATGTATTAGCCACGTGGAGTGCACTCAATCCGATAAGATACCTGCCAAATCAGTTGGAGTTTGTGCCGCTTATCCCTTGTAACAGTTTATGTGTGATGTTCTAACTCTAGGATAGACTGTACTCCACTACTCGTAAAATGTTTAAAGATTTCATCATAAAGGTTTTAATTGAATTTGTTAAATGTTTCTTCTTATTAATCATAGTTATTAGGGTGATAGCTGGTTTAGAAGTATTCTTCTAACTTTTAAAGCAACCCTAGTTCACTCTAGGTTACTAAATTCTATCATTATTTATGTAATTGTTGTGCTGAACCTGAGAAATCTTTCTTACACTATGCTAATACTTTCCGTAATACCAATCTAATAGCTACTAGTTTGGAAATGCCTTGGAGCTGCATTACTCATCTATTGCTACTCTGTTTAAAGGGACTGCAAGGAAGAGATAATTGAGGGAACTGTTCTTCTGCTTTTGAAGTGAGATAGAGCTGTTTAATATTTCTTTAGCCTAAGAAATTAAATAATACTCTAATTGAGAGTTTTTATCTATTGTTCTGTTTACTCACCTTTGCACCGTCTTCCTTCCCCGGCCTAAGTCCTGAGGCCAACATATAGGTGCTACCTATGGTTTTGATCTTCTCAATGGAACTGAATTTTGGTTTCAGCAGCAACTGCAAGGAGTAAAGAAAATAGAAAATGTTTCTCATTTTATGAAAATAGGACGTTATCAACATTACCGCATGAATTAAAGATATTACATAATAAAAAAATTAAAACATCAAACTACGAGTCGTGTTTTTAATGTAACTACTGTTTAAATTGTTTAAATATTTTGCCGCTGGAGCGCTGCAGTCCAGATTTTGAGTATGCACGATCTCTTCCTCGTTGTGCGAACTCCCGTCCTTTTTTTTTTTTTTTTTTTTTTTTTTTTTTTTTTTTTTTTTTAATATATATACCTATTGTTGGAGCGTTTTGAAATGTTCAAAACCACGATTCAGTGTTTCATTTTTTGAATACGAGAGATGTTACACTAGTAAACATTCATCCTATTTGTGTGAAGTTTATGGGGAAACAATGAATGACAATGCCCGGCAACACACAGCCTAAACTCAAAATTTTATGGCATCATTTGGTTGGGAATAGCTTGGCCATACTCCCTACAGTCCGCTTTGGTACTAAGGGATTTTTATCTGTTTCTTCATTTGAAGAAAATTATTCCTTGGTGAAAAACATGTCTACCACGATGATGCTAAAAAGGGAGTACAGACTTAGCTTTTATCACAGGCGACATTATTCTTAGATAAAGACTTACAAAAATTGGTTTCCCACTAAGGCAGGTGGCTAAACAAGGGCGGCAACTAAATGCAGAATTAGTGAAAGGTTAAGAATGATAACAAAATGTTTGGAAAATAATGTTCTATTATTTTTTTAAAAAAAATTATTGGAAATTACTTTAAAAATACGCACCGTATTTATATCAGTTAGGTGTTCTCATTTAGGTGATGCAAAAGCAGCTATTTCATGTGCTGTCCTCAAGTAATAGTACCGATGTTTTAATAATGTCGTTTAGTATTGTTAATGTTTCGCTCAAAAATTATCTTAAACTAATGAAAAAATGAAAAAAAAAAAAAAAAAAAAAAAAGAAGAACCAACTGAAGCTGTTAACAGTGAAACAAAAGAATATAAAATAAAAAGAAACTTAGATTTGTTTTTATTATAGATTCGTTCTGGTTCATTTATTTGATTTAATCTCCAATGACAACTCAATAGTATTACATGCTGATAACATCAGACACAGAACGAAATAATATGATAATAATAACATTAAGAGTAAGATTGTAACAATATTGTAGAAGATGATTCTAGATCCTCTTGTAAATTCAGATTAATTTTTGGTATTTTGAGGTAGGTGGGTTATGAAAACTAAAACTGAAAATCAAAATGTTGGAAAATAGAACTTTCCAAGATTAGAATACTATTACTGAAGCAGTTACGATAAATGGGCGAAAAGTTGGCAAGCTAAAAAAGACTTTAAAAGCTTAATCCAATGGTCGCATCTCGAATCAATGATTCTGGTCTCTCCGTGCTGATATTCTTACACAGCAATGCTCAACCTCACCTCGTATGTGATCATGAAGTCACCTAGTCACTCTACCCTACCTCCTTTGTTTTATGCGCAACGTATTTCCCCTTCATTCATTCAGGTAAAGAGGTTTCTATTGATCCCCTGAATGCGCCATAGCTCAGCGAAAAGTAGACGGAGGTAAGCCCACCATCCACTTTCTCGCATACGATTGGGCATTAATTACTCTTACCTCTTGGTCAGATACAGCACACATTATTTATCGAAGTATACAACCAAAAAATCCAAGGCGATCCAGATAACCAGAATATGATATTACCGATATGCCAGGTATTTAGAACAATGTCTGATATTGCAACACAATTGGGATTCGTCAAAATTAGGATAAATGTTCCTATAAACATGTGTCCAAAGAAGCATATTTTGAGGTATGAGCCATTATACTTGTGTTGAGTACTTACATAAGACAATTAACTTTATCCAACATGAGCATTCTAGAAAATACTTTACTGCCACAAACGGTTATGGAGGCAATTGTTAGGTAAACATCCATAAACACCAAAAACGAGTTGTGATGATTCCTGGCATTCTGTACTCCGGTAACATCTGCACGTTATGTCGATACTACTATACGAGATGGTCCATGTATTCTTGCACATGCTTCAACTTCTCTCTCAAAGAATCCAGAACTCTTTCGATCATACCTGATTGCTTTTGGATTTGGGCACATGACTGGTCACACGCTCTTGTAACATATGCACATTGTCAAGTGGCATACACCAATGCCCTTAAATATCCCCGTAGCCCAAAAGCCCAATAGATTGAGCTCGGACGAATGGTGAGGTCATGTTACTGGGTCTCTCTGATTATTTGGATGAAGTCCATTGTCTGGTTTAAATACTCCACACACGTAAAATGGCTCATATCATCATTCGCCCATTGGTGTTCGAAGATCACACATGTTTGTGGACACTGGTGCAAAGACGGTATCCAAGCTAACTCGCCGGAGCAGGAGATCCCGTGCCGATCTGATGGAGTGCTTTAGTAGACGTCGGTGGGCTGCACATGTGCTTCAGTCGGCGGTCTAATATATCTATATTCGACAAGTTAACTGGTGAAGTTCTAGAAGGGGCTTGGAGAGCAAGCTTTAGAACTCACCCAAGGCAAGCTTTCCCGGAGCGGTATAAAGAGCTACTACAGGTAACCCCTTTCTTACTACTCTATTACTTTATTCTTTCTTTCCTTGACTGACCAATAGACTGACGACTAACGTGACAGCGGGCTCACAAGGTCAAAGCCAAAGGTTGACGGCTTCTGGCCTGAAACCTCGAGCCGAAATGGCTCGCAAAGGCGCCGCCTTAGAGGAGGTCCAGTCCTCTGTGAGCAGCCGGAGGGCAACCGCGCTGACTGCCGATGATGGGCAACTTCCATCCACATCATCTTCAACAAGATCCGTATCTCCTGGAGCAGCGGAGCCTATTAGGAAGCGCACCAGGACAGATACACAGAAGCGTAAGAACTCTACTCCACGCCACTTATCTAGAAAGCCTGGGTTCAAACGATAATTTACCCGACTCTGACTCCGAGTCTGATATGGAGCTGGGGGAGTTTACGGTTGTGGAAAACCGTAAACGGGAAAGAAAGACGCCATCGCCAAACAATCTGATGCAACAAGCACAGAATGTGAGTCACCCCTAACCAAAAAGGGGCCAAGACTTCCGCCAATCATAGCAGATGTATTCCCGAATCACGTCCAAGTCATGCGCATATTGGCTAAACACCTCAAGGAAACCTTTGAGGCAAAACGCAAACCTAAGAGCGTACATATTCTTACCCACAGCTTGGCTGATTTTGAAACCGCCAAGTTGGTACTACGAGAATTGAACAGCACGTTCTACTCGTATTCACCACAATGCCCTCACATTGAGCGTCGAGTTATCAGAGGCTTAGACTCAGAATGTACCCCTGATGAGATTAAAATGGCACTTTACGAAGAGCAATTCATAACTGTCAACTCGGTGGCACAGCTTAAGAGAACTGTAAACACCGAGGGGGGAACTAACAAAGTTCCTATGCCACTTTTCTTGGTAGTACTTGACAAAGTGCGTAACCAAGAAACACAACCTATTGACACCGTGAGAAAACTAATTTTCACTGTCGTAAGAGTGGAACGCTACTACGGCAGAGAGGGACCAGTGCAGTGCTATAGATGCATGGGTTACAACCACTCCAGCATGATGTGTGAGGGTAAGCTTACATGTTTGCAGTGTGCTGGGAACCACTTGCTAGAGAACTGCACTAAACCTAGGGACGAGTGCAAGTGTGCTAACTGCGACGGTACACACCTAAGTGTGTACAAAGGATGCTCGACAAGAAAAAAGATCATCGAGAGTCGTCGCAAGAGCCGTCCCAAAGATCAAGTGTGTCCAGGGGTGTCCAGGGGATGGCCAACAGTCCACAGAAAAGCTCTGCTTTTCTGATAGGTAAAATTCGTACCTGTAGGCCAGATAGGGACCTGACACTGGTTACAGGAGAATCCCTTGGGTCAACACTGCCAAGTACCTTGGTGTACAACTTGACTGAGGACTTATCTTCACCAAGCATGTCACAGCTAAAGCTGCCCAGGGCTACGGAGCTCTGGGAAAGCTGTATCCCATCTAAAGATCCACAATTCCTACACGTCTCAAATTACGCTTGTATCGTGCGATCATCCCTCTCCTGATCCTGTATGGATGCGAGGCATGGGGATTTGTGGCTCAAACCACCATCCGCAGACTGCAAGTCGTGCAGAACAGGGCCCTTAGGATGATCTACGATACTGACTGTAGATTTTCTTCCCATATCCTCCATACTCATTCTGGCATTCCATACATTGTGGATGTTGTGCGTGAAAGAGCCCGCTCAATGTATGCTAAACTTCCGCCACACCCTAACCAGCTGGTAAATACCCTGGGTCAATATAATCACCATCTTCCCAGGAGGCGCAAAAGCTATCGCTTACCCAAGGGTATCTTGGGTTGATTAGCTTCACTGCTTCCTCATTACACCAAACATTCCACTGCATTCGATTGCTCGCTATTGTACACTGCTTGACTTGCTGGTTACACAAGCTGACCTGCTAAGTGTGCAGAGACGGGCACTGGGTGCACCAGGATGGGTAGACATTCTAACTTGCACTCATATCCCAAGTCTATACCAAGAGAGATACCAATCGTCACCATTGGCTGACACTGACAAATAGCTTGTGTAAATTGACTACATCTATTATACCTCACGGGTAAATCCATACTAAATGGATAGGTACCGTGGGCATACATCCCGCATGGGTAAATCCGAGCGACCTGATTTGGCTCTTGGCTCATACCATTCTCCTGGCGAACACGTTGGCAAACCGGCTCCCGCGTGACCTCGTGCTTCGGCGCCGTCGGATCACCTGGGTCACTACGGCGAAGTATCTCGGAGTCACGCTGGACCGGCGGCTGACGTATAGACACCACGTCAGGGGCAAAGCACTACAAGGCTACGCTGCTCTCCGGCAGCTATACCCAATACTCAGGTCCCAAACCATGCCCTTACGCCTGAAGCTCCAGCTGTATCGAACGATTATCCTGCCTCTGGTTCTGTACGGATGTGAGATCTGCGGAGTGGTGGCAAAGTCCACCTTCATGAGACTCCAGACGTTGCAGAACCGGGCATTAAGGATGATCTATGACACTGGCTGGAGATTTCCTGCCCATATCCTACACGAAAATTCCGGCATCCCCTACATTGTCGACGTGACTAAAATTCGCGCTCAAAAATGTACAACAAACTCCAGAACCACCCTAACCCTCTGGTGAATACTCTGGGACAATACGACCAGAGACAGCCACGCCGAGTACCATCCAAAAAGTTACCAAAGGATATCTTAAGTCCGGCGGTTTAACTTTGAAGATGGGAGTGTGTGTAGTGTTTAACGCCCGCTTTTACTACTACGGCACCACAGGCGGTGACACTGATGATACATGGAATGAAGATGGAGCACCGGTGGAATGAGATGGCGGGGGAAACCGGAGAACCCGGAGAAAACCCGCCCAGACGCCGCTTCGTCCACCACGAATACCACATGCGGGTCCCTGGGATCGAACCCGGGCCGACTAGGTGGTATTGAAGATGGGAAAGGCGAAAGTACAGCCTGTATTCGAAACAGAGAAAAACACCTGATTCAGTCCACTTCTCAGTGAGTGACTGACGGCCTGAACCCTGGTGGGGATTAGCGCGTCACCTAAGTGGCTGGAAACGGCCAATCAGAAGCCGCGCACAGCCCACTCGCGGACCAATCCCTGCCAACCATCCATCCCGCCCCTATAAAAACCCCTGAACCCTAAAATTTTGTTCCCAGTAAGCAACGCATATCAGTAGTAACACCCTCGAAACTATCGCGCAGGTTAAGCCGTATGACGGCTAGGTATTGCGGTAAAGACACTCGGGCGGGGGAATCAGCTTCCCCGCTCGACTCTAACTGCCTCTGGAGCCTCTGGACGCCTCATATCTCAATAGGTACCTACCTGTTTTTGGACATATGTTTAGAGGAACATTTATTCTAGGTTTGTCCAATCCCAACTCCTGTTGCAATAACAGAGACTTTTAAATACCCTGCAGATACCTATCTTAAAGTGCTGTGTACAATATTACGTGAACTTACCTTATCAAAGTCACATATAATTTCATTCAGTAACCGAAGACATTCGAGGCCTTGTTTGTTAACATCATTTTCATCGTAGAATTCCTTGTAGTTTGGAATGGAGGCAAACATTACCGCAATGCAGCTATATCGCTCGTGATACAACTCCTGAAACAAAATTTTCATATTTACCAATTTTAGGGCACATAGAAAATAAATTAGCATAAACTGTCGATTACATGTTAAAGGGCATCTATTTGGCGATGCACCTCTGTCTCATTGCCAGATGAAAGTAGCTTGTGTATTGCGAAACAGATGAATAACGGCCAAAGGCAATAGACCGCGGAATTAGAGTTGTCTGATGCATTGTAATAATGATAAAATCTGACTCGTAGACTTTCAGACGAGCCATAACCGCTCACAGCATCATTCGCTCAGCGACTCGCGACTGGTATACAGTGTGATCCATGCTGATTGGAGGGGACGAGTTCCAGTACTTCTCGCCAGGGGGCAACAGGAGAGTGACCGTAGCGACCGTGGTGGAGCAAATAGCAACTACCAAGCCAGGCGAAAAGCACAATTCCGCGCATATACTATAAGAAGCTTGATAGCAAGCTGTAGTGTGTCGCAAAACATCAATAATCGATACTGCTTCTTCGACATCGATCCTGCTCTCGGAGGGGTGCGAGCTGGTGCATCGAGAACAGGTAATCCCTGACATAAACCTGACTGACCGACGTGACTGTGACAGCGGGTCTGCAAGGCCACAGCCAAGAGGTAGGACTTCTAGTCCATTCCTCGGAGCCGATATGGCTCACTAAGGCGTCTCCTCTAAGGAGGGGATCCGGTCCTCTGCGGACAGCCGGATGACGACCGCAATGACACACGACTTTGACGGGCAAATACCAGGGACTAGTTCCCAACCATCCCCACCTGAAGTGGCAGAACCCTCGGCCAAGAGGCTTAAAAAGGTCAAACCGAAAGGCTACGGCCCCTCAACGCGAACTTCAAACTGCAAAACCCGTACCCAGCAACCCACACCTCCCGCTATCTGAGACAGAGTCCGAGGAGGACAACGATATCGCTCAAGACGAGGGCTTCACCGTCGTTGAGCGCAGGAGGAAAAGAAAATCCTCTAATAGCAATCTGCATCCCCCACAAGGGCACGACGAACCACCCCTAACCAAGAGGGGCCTTAAGATTCCGCCTATAATAGCGGATTCCTTTAATAACCACATAAAAATCATGAAACTACTTGCGACTAAATTGGTCAAGGGTTTTGAGGCCCAAAGGAAGCCAAGAAAGGTACATATCCATACCTACACGCCCGAAGAGTTTGAAAGGGCGAAACAGGTTTTAAGGGAGGAGACGGTTCATTTCTACTCCTACTCACTCCAGCGTCCCAATGTGGAAAGACGCATAATTCGGGGACTTTTCCTTGAGTGTACACCAGAGGAAATAACAGAGGCGCTCCTAGAAGAATATGGGATTAAAATCCCAGCTGCAGCGCAGCTGAGAAAGACCATTTGGACGGAGGAGGGGTCCAAAAAAGTGCCGATGCCACTATATTTGGTAGTGGTGGACAAAGTCCCAGGCTAACAAATACAGCCAATAGACGCTGTGCGCCCCTTGTACCACACTGTGGTCAAGGTGGAGCGGTTCTATGGGCAAGATGGCCCAGCCCAATGCCACAATGGTTTTCACCATTCCAGCCAGGCATGTGAACGAAAGCTCGCATGCCTACGCTGTGCAGGAGAGCACCTGGTCGCAAATTGCGACAAAGGCACAGAAGAAAAAGAGTGTGCCAAATGCCACAAACCCCATGTTAGTGTATACAAGGGGTCTGAAGCGCGGCAAAAAACAATTGATAACCGCCGCCGCGGTCCTAAAAATGTGGCGCCAGTCCGCGCAGGGGTGAGTTTCGTCGCCGCCCTTAGCGAGGCTGAGAAAATTGTGCAGCAGACTGAAACTGCACAAAATAGACCTGCACAAGCACAAACTGTGCAAACTGCACCAGCCACCAGCGTGGAAGAGAGAGTAGCTCCACCTCCATGCCCCTCTCGCGAAAAGTGAGAGAGGAAAGAAAGAGAGGCTGATAGACAGCGGTCAGCTCTACTTGAGAAAATGACTGCGTCTGATGCAGTCACTATAACTGCCGAGGTACTCACCCCGGCCCCAACCCAACATGCCCAACCGGCACGCACCACTCCGACGGCCCCATTGGCCCCACTCGGAGATGCTATATCCTCGGCAGAACTCGAGGAATTCAGGACCCTCTCCAACTGGTTCGGGGACATGATCAATCGGACACTTCCCATTTTGAGGAGGTGTACGCAGACCATAATGGACGACAATGTTGACGTGCTACAAAAACACCAAATTCTGCTGCAAACATTGGAGCAGCTGTTCCCTAAATCCTCCCAGTAATGGCCTACCGTAGACCATTACGCGCCGCTTTCTGGAATGCTAATGGCGTAAGGGAACAACGTCCAGGCATCCTAGAATTTGTACAATCCTACGGGATAGACATCCTCTTGGTGACAGGCGCGGCTCCTCAGGGTAGGCAGTGTAGGCATTGCCTACCCTATCGTAATACATCAACAAATAATGTTTAACTATGATTCTGGATTTTATCATTTGAACCGTCATTTTCCCCTAAATTGCAGTTCAAGAAAAGTTTTCTCGGCTATAATGACCAGCGCATGGTCAAATCCTTTAATCTCAATTCCGATCCTGCGCCGGGTGTTTGAAAAGCGCGGCAGAAATGATAACGCATGGAACCTGGGTAGTGGAGAGCAGGCTAGCTTAACCTCTGCCTGCCCGGCCCCATTTCCTCAGTACGAGGCCCTTGAAGAGGGATAAGGAAACATTCGGTCTGTATATGCACTCCGAGCATGCGTAGACCCGTCTGCCAGCAGTCCGAACACTTGCCCGCCCAAATCCGAATTTATGCGACATTTTCCGAACAGCCATACTCCACGAACGAAGATCTCAGAGATCTGAATCTGTCGTTATCTCTGTGTAATACCAGCATGACCGACTCAATTAGTGAACTATTACAAATTTCGCTTTCGCGGCGCACTGACAATGAAAAGAGGAGTGTTTTAGCTATTTAACACAAATCTGCAGTCAGACAATTTTTCAATTTCTTAATCTATTTTAGTCATGGGCGTCGCGAAACGGGGGCAAGGGGGGCCACGGCCCCTCCTTGGAAGTTGGGGAACTTAATGTGCAGTCAGTTACTGACTTTTAAACTATTATTTTAATTTTGATGTAAAGAACAATTTTTGTTTAGCACAAATTAATACGGTTATCTGCAACAAATACTATAAATTTTGACAGTAAAATGATGATTTAATATTATATGATTGCAAATTTCCAACAATTCCCCCCCCCCCCCATGGAAAAAAGTCTGCCGACACTCGCGATTTTAGTTTTGGCGGTAATTCGTCCGTAAGTCACACTCATTCACTCTGCTCTTATTAAACCACCAAACAATATATTGTTTGCTTTATCCGCAATGACTTCGCCCCCTGTATTTCGGATAAACAGGTTTTTATTATTATTATTATTATTATTATTATTATTATTATTATTATTATTATTATTATTATTATTATTATTATTATTATTATTATTATTATTATTATTATTATTATTATTATTATTATTATTATTATTATTATTATTATTATTATTATTATTATTATTATTATTATTACTATTATTATCATTACTATTATTATTATTATTATTATTATTATTACTATTATTATTATTACTATTATTATTACTATTATTATTATTACTATTATTATTACTATTACTATTATTATTACTATTATTAATATTATTATTATTATTGTTGTTGTTGTTTGTTGTTACTGTTACACTTTGCCTACCCTAAAATTTTGACTGCGAGCCGCCACTGCTTGGTGACCGAGACATACCTGTATGCTGGTATAAACTTCTCGCTGCCTAGTTACGTCGGCCATCGGTCTGATCGGGTTGGCTATCTTCAGCTATCTTCATCAAAAGCATCATCACCCGTACACCTTTTCCTCTTCCTGCCCTTCAACATGTGGAGGCTACTGCCATTAGGCTTACCATTGGCGGTGTGGGCACATTGTTGATTGCGGCTTATGACCCTCCAGGTCATCACTTCTATGAAGCAGATTATACCACTCTCCTAAACCTACACCCAGAAGTCTGCATCGCTGGAGATCTCAACGGGAAGCAGGGGCTCTGGTCCAGTCGCACTAGCAACCAGAGGGGGCGCGGGCTCTGCCGCCTCAATAGCGGAGACCCAAACCTCGTCGCGCACAGGCCGAGAGGTCCTACATTCCATCCGGCCCGCGGCAGGCCTGACGTCTTAGACATCATGATCACCAATAACATGCCATTGCACTTTGACCTCTTGGCAGAAAACGAGCTGGACTCTGACCACGACCCTGTCGTGGTAGATTCCACAGTAGCCATGCCAGCTCTGTTTAACTCAGACTGGACACTTGAGAGCGACTGGGATGCAGCAGCCCTGGAACTTAACCGTTCCGTCGACCCTCGACCACGCATCGATGATATCGAGGCGTTGGAAGAGGCAGCGTCGGATTTTTCCCACCAGATCCTAAATGCGGTACGCGCACATACACACCGCATTCCCACCAACTCCCCAGATCCTAGAACCTTACCTATGGAACTCCGACAGTTGATAAAAGCCAAGGCAACAGTTCGGAAGCTATGGCAGCGTTTCCGTCATCCCAGGATAGGAGCAGTTTACCAGAAGTTCAAATCCCTGGTAAGGTGACTGCTCCGTGCGCATAGAACATCAGCCTGGGAAAACACATTACAAACCGTAAACCTTCAGGAAAAGAAACCATGGCGGATTATAAGGGCCTTGAGGAAGGACAAGATCCAATACCAGCATCCCTTGCACGGCATTCGTGCGCGGCTCGCCTTTGGGCCAGACGAGAAAGCCACTGTGTTCGCGGACCACCTTGAGGTACAGTTCGCACCCCGGGAGGATCCGCAAGACGAAGACTTTACTGAACTTGTGGAAGCAACCGTGGATTACCTCTATGAGGAACCGCGGCGGCTACACGAGGTGATCAACTTCCTATAATCACCCCGAAAGTGGTGATTTCCGAAATCCAAAGTCTGAATCCCAACAAATCCCCTGGACATGACGGCGTCACGGCGCTCATGCTCCAGCACCTACCCAAAAAGGCTGTACTCCGCTTGACCCGGCTCTTCAATGCATGCCTCCGTATTCGTTACTTTCCGGTTTTCTGGAAGGAGGCGAGGATGGTGTGTATACTGAAGCCGAGCAAGAACCCAGTCTTTCCTAACTACCGCTCCATCAACATTCTCCCAATCGTCTCAAAAGATTTTGAGTGGTTGCTCCTTACCCGCCTAATACCTCTTTTTGAGGAGAGGCAACTCCTACCGGGTCACCAGTTTGGTTTTCGTCGGGGTCATTTCAAGACCATGCAGTTGCTGCGTGTGGCCGAGATGGTTTCCCTGGGTTTCCAGGGAAACATCAAAACCATAGCAGTGCTGCTGGTCGTGGAAAAGGCTTTCGCCACAACTTGGCACCAAGGCCTACTGTACAAACTAAAGCAGGCAAATATCCCTCCTCCATATCTCACTATAATTAGCAGTTTCCTTCAGGACCGCACTTTCAGAGTGAAAGTGGAAGGAAAACTGTCTAGAATAAGAGAAATAGAGGCAGGAGTCCCAGAGGGCAGTGTACTCTCCCCGCTACTCTTCGCAGCTTACATGTCCGATTTCCCCACGGAACAACACACTGCGACATGCCAGGACGACGTCCTCATCATGGCACAAAACAAAAACGTGAGATATTGCCTCCCTCCCCTTCAACGACAACTCGACGCCGTCGACCGTTGGAGTGAGAAGTGGAGAATGGCTATTAGTCCGGGGAAAAGCTCCGCTCTCCTTCTTGGTAAGGTTCGCCATTGGCGGCCAGAACGGTCACTTCGGCTTAGGCGGAGAAATATCCCATGGGTAACCTCCGCCAAATATTTAGGCGTTCTCCTTGATCGCGGGCTAACATAGCCCCACACGTCCGCGCAAAGGCCAAACTTGGTCACGCTGCGCTCAGACAGCTCTACCCCATCCTCAGATCTACCATGCCCAAACACCTAAAATTAAGAATTTACCGGGCAATCACTCCACCATTGATCCTATACGGCTGCGAAGCCTGGGGATCAGCAGCACCCTCTATCATACGCAAACTGCTGACAGTGCAGAACAGGGCGTTAAGAATAATTTATGATACCGGGCGTAGATTCCCGTCTTACATCCTTTACAACCAGTCAGGACTACCCTACATCATGGACTTGATAAGGGAACTATCCCGAACCATGCACTCCAAACTAAACTCCCACACCAATCAGCTGGTACGGGCATTAGGTCAATACGACCACAGAGCACCTCGAAGAAGAAAAAGTTACCGCCTACCCCAGGACGCCCTTGGATAAGGGTAATGCCACTCCCATCATCTAACACATACTTACCCCAAAACCTATTCCTGCCCCCTTCCTGCATCCTAAATTAGGTGTACAGAAAGAAACCATTGCCAAGGACACTAAAGCATGACAACACAATGACAACCTTAATTACCGCACAGATAAAGTCGCATTAGCGGCTAGGTGCTGTGCAACTAAACATACCGTGCAGGAGAACCTGTGCGAACTGTTTTCGAATGCTGGAATGCCGCTCACAGTGAAGGAATACATGGGGAAACAACTCGTACAAACACCACAAAAAAAAAATCACCGTCGGATTTTGTATCGTTTCCTGGCCTGTGGCGTGTTCTTCATCTTACCTAACGTACAGCGTTGTGGCTTGATGATATAACAATAAGCGGCAAAGAGGGGAGATTGATGCCTTTGTAACACATACACACGCACACATAAAACTTGTCATATATGTATGTTGGTAAGGAAAACTTGTATTGTGTAGATGCTTAAAGCCCATAATAACCCTTTGAAACCAAACGGGGAAACAAAAACACTATTAAATAGAACTATTATCTGTTTACTGTGAGAACAAAGTACATAGTGTATTCCTTCGCGCTCCACACCGAGCTCCATCTCTAGTACGCTATTGCTTAATACAATATTTGGACATGCGCATGTAAACAACAATATTAATGTTACCACTACCCAATTTACCTCGTCCAGATAACCTGAATTTAACTGCTCTCTTTGTTGTAACACAAACCATTGCATTATTGAGCATATGAAAGCCATTGTTATTGCAGTAATCACATGTATCACATTGTAAGGGTTCTTAGATCTCAGCTAAAATAGCACTTCAGGTTTTTTCCATCCATTGTTTCGAATACGCCCTGCTCTTACTGGATGATAAGAACCATTGTCCATAATCACGCTTTACCACATCTTTATAACCACGGTGGGATACTTCATCGAAAACTTATTGAATATATTCAATATAATAATCTTTTCACTGTTCTTAAGACTTTTCTCGCAGATGTTAAACAAAACCAGTTCTGCCGATCTTGTTCCCATTTTGCACGCCAAGATGGCGCTCAGGCAACAGGCGAACCCTACGGTTGACGACCGGTATTCAAAACTTGAGAACTGAGTGTTCTGCGATTGGCGATAAGGTATATAGTGTATTATTGCATTACATTATCTTACATTACAACGATATATTCTATATTATAGCAATTTGAGTGGTTTATTGAACGCAAGTAAAGCAAGAAGCTAAATAGGCCTTGGAATATATTACGGAACAACACGGGAATATTAAAATGCACCAGCTAATGAGTTTCATTTCCACCACGTGCTTCTGCTTACGTCTGCTTTATCTCTACAGTAAACCGATTATAGAGGAATACAATAGAGGTGGAACCAGTTCTGAAAAACACCAGCCCTAAGTTTGTGGGCACAAACAAATAATAAATATAATATACATGTTTGTAAATAGTGATCTATAATTATGAAACATTTATGAGAGTAAATATCTCTGTGGTTAAATAAATCACTCCTTTGTTATAATTGAGACATAGGTAGGTAGGTTGGTAGACAGGCAGGCAATTAGGCAGATAGGCAGGCAGGCAGGTAGGTAGGCAGACAGGTAGGTAGGTGGGTAGGTAGGTAGGATAGGAACGCACACACGTAGGGGCGGTAGTAATTTACACTGAAAAATATAAAATTGCATCGGGGTAAATTACACTGAAAATGACGGAGTTTGTGAATTGCACCAAATCCAACATGTTAACTGCACTGAGGTACTGAATTTATCATGTGTAAATAGCACTGATTACCATTACTACAGTAATTGTATTTTCGGCTATACTCAGTGCTCATCACCAAATGTTGCGGTGATGCACGCTGCTAGTACGGGGTAGTTCTTATTTCCACCACCACGCGTACTTCTACTACTACACTTTCCCAGTAATGTCTCCAGTTTGTCATTGAGTCTAGTACTAGTGAGTGAACTGTAATCTCTATCAGTAATGACATCAGTTGTATGTTGCGCAAGTGAGCGAGGTAAAGGCTTAATAATTAGCAGACACTGGACGAACTACGAATGCATGCGAGTCTTTTCATTCACATTTCTATGCAAGCTTTAGTTCCTATCATCCATCTTTATATGTATGGTATTCGTGGAAGAGCTAACGTCTTATCAGAACGAGGTGTATATAAAAATAAACAGCTCCGAAAAATCACACACGGGAAAAAATTCTTTCACAATAAATAAACAGCGCTACATTGAGAAGAAGCAAATCAGTGAATGTAAACTGGATCAAATTGATCGCTTCGCATTCGTCAAGAGCACCTGCTATTAGTTTTCAAAGTGAAGTAAAGAACAGTCAGTCGCGGTGCAAAAACACCCAACAAGCTTCGTCAGTACAAAAACAAGCAGTGCTATTTACCATGTGTAACTTTAATGGTTCAGTGCAGTTTTCATAGTGGATCAGAGATCTTCGGTGCAATTTCCAATCGCCCATACGTAGATCGATTAGTTCAGAATAATGCAGGCGTAATTCTGGTCAGTATTTTGACTGTAATATATTATTTCGGTAAACACAAACTTGATTTAAA
The DNA here is from genome assembly GCA_030765045.1 of Tenodera sinensis. Taxonomy (NCBI): domain Eukaryota; kingdom Metazoa; phylum Arthropoda; class Insecta; order Mantodea; family Mantidae; genus Tenodera; species Tenodera sinensis. Next base: position 135,433,774 of record CM060965.1, on the reverse strand, counting down.
GAATCTGGTCACTGAATGTTCATAGTTCAATGATAACTGAGCTGTGAAAAAGATTCTAAAGGTTTGGTTAAAAACTGCGGGTGGGTTTGTTTTTTTTTTTTTTTGTTTTTTTTTGTGAATACCCGTTTGAATATCTTAAAACTAAAATGCTTTATATTCACGTGGCTTTAAAACATTCGTATTTCAGATGAAATATTTATATGAACTTTTGGTTGGAATACAGTACCTCCTCTACCTTACTGAAGCAGTGAAGTAAGTAAAGCAATATTAGCTGGTATCCATCATGCACACGTGATACGAATCAGAAATGAGAGCCCACAAATGTTTTGCTAACTCCTGTAGAGAAGTTGAAGTAAACACTGCTTTATCCATGCCCAGAGGATCACTAATTATTTTAAACAATAATTTATATAGAGGTTAACGTGTAAACCAACTTTATTTTTATTCCACATAGTATCTGAAATACCCAGAGTTGCCCGTGGTTTGACAATTTTACCCCTACATGTTTTAGACATAGGTTGGATACTATAAAGAACACAAAATAAATAAATATAAACATCAGGCAAACACCACGCAAAAGCACTGTTGAACAACCCGAATACCACAGGAAGAAAATCAAGCAGAGAGAGCTGTGTGAATGCAAAACGTATTTCAATTTCAAACATGTAGAAAATTGCAGTAATTGTTTCTAGAAGAGAGAGTAGAGAAAGAGACGTGATTGAGTTCTATAAAAGAAAAGCGTGTAAAGAAAATTGGGAATGTAATATGTTGCATTTCTATTTCAGTCATAGAAAATTGTATGAATTCTTTGTTGAAGGGCAAGTAGAGAAAGAAATGTGATTGTTTTTGGTAAAACAAAATTGAGTACAGAAAACCGTGTGAATTTAATGCGTTGCATTTCTATTTCAGTCATAGAAACGTGTATGACTATTATGTTGGAGGGCTGCTGAAGGAGCATATGTAAATGTATTACGTGACAGAAGAGCTATCAGAGAAAACCATGTGAATGTAATATGTTACATAGTAAAATGGATCACATAAAAGTCTATGAAAAACACTTATATGTGACAGTTTTCATGGTGATCTGTCAATCGGTGTTGAGTTTATCAGCTTCATGCATACCAACATCCATTTAATTGTATGTTGAAAAACATGAGAGAAAATCATGCGAATGTGTTACGTAAAAGAAACGTGAGTTGAGAAACCCTTAAGAATGTAATACGTTCTATTTCAGTCATAGAAAATTGTATGAACTATATGCTGAAGGGCGAGTAGAGAATGAAATGTGATTGTGTTCCTTAAAAGAAAACTGAGTAGAGAAAACTGTGTGACTGTATAAAGTTGCATTTCTATTATAATCATAGAAAGGTGTATTAGTTACATGTTGCAGGGCAAGTAGCGAAGGATTTGTGAATGTGTTACGTATAAGAAAAACGAGTAGAGAAAAACATGCAAATGTAATATGTTGCATACTGAATTGAATAGCATAAGAACCGTAATGAAAAATGCTTAGAACTGCCAATTTTCATTGTGATCGGTCAACCGTGTTGGACTTTATCAACTTGTACATACCAACATCCATATTATACGTATAGATTGTTTGAATTGTATGTTAAAGAGCGAGCAAAGAAGAAGATATGAATGTAAAAGAAAAGTGTATAGAGAAAATCGTGTGAATGTAATATGCTGCATTTTTATTTCAATCATAGAAAACTGTATGTTAAAGCGCGAATCGAGAAAGAAATGTGACCGTGTTTTGTAAAAGAAAGGTAAGTAGAAAAAACCGTGTGAATGTAATATGTTGCATTCCCATTATAATCATAGAAAATTGTATGAATTGCATGTTGAACAGCGAGTACAAAGAGAAATATATGTGAATGTCTCACGTAAAAGAAAAGGGAGTAGAGAAAAACACGCGAATGTTACGTTGCATAGTAAAATGCATAGCATATAAAGCTTCTCTATGAAAGCAATACATAGGTATACATGCCGAATTTGGCTATTAGCGCTTTCTTGGTTTGAATGGGAAAAAGCAACATGTGGTTTTACATTTTTCCGTGCAATTTTTCCAATTTTCTCTTCATAAGAACATTCCGTGGATTACAAAGAATTAAAAAAAAAAAAAAAAAAAAAAAAAAAAAAAAAAAATTGCTCCACTCGTTCTCGAGTTAGCAACACATTTAGCCATTAATGTTTATTTATATAAATTACATTAATAAGATTATCAATAGTTCGTACTTCTTTCCTTTGTTTGCTTTGCTTTTATTTTTAGTGAACATCAGTCACATTTTTTGGAAGAATTCTCTTGAGCAGTATTTAGAAATCAAGGCTACGATTTAGATGGAAACATATTATCTATATTTTTCTGTGTTTTTCAATTACCAAATCCACTATTCCAGCTATCATGTAAAGCACGAAATTTTGATTTAGTTATGAGGCGGGTAGGTGAAAGACTAGACCGTCTGTAAAATTGACATTTTGAGAAAAAAAGAGTTGAAATATTCACATTTCTCCTACTTTTATCTTTTGTTCGTTGAAAAGATAAGAGTTGGATATTATCATTGGAATTTAAAGAAATTTCCCTGGACTTTTCTTTTGCATATTTTCACTTAACAAACATTAAACACAACATTTAAGTTGTGCGTTGATGCCCTCCTTACGTAGAACATTTCAAGATGTCTTCCTTCTCGAAATACATTTCAGTGTTATCTTTTGTACCATTTGAGGGCGTAGTGCGCTCCAAGAAATCCGAAATCCAAGAAACACTTTCTTCACGCAGGTATTAATAAACATGTTCAACATCTTTCTTTTTTCCCATTTTGATTGGAACAACCCTCAATCTCTTTATGGAAACACCCCAAGAATATCACAGAGTACGACATACTTGCACATGTTGCCCACATACTGATAGAAAATAATCCCACACTTCATTTCGGGGCTCTTCATTTACCTGTCATATACTTCCCAGAAGAGCTAGTAAATACTTGACCAGATTGCCCTGCTAATTTTGCTTTTTGACGTTTCCAATCTTCTTTGCGAATATATCTTTTTCTGCAGTGTTTAATAGCTGCACTGGCATTAATATTATCCATTGTATTCTAAATAATTAGTACATATAACAATCCAGACATCTAAACAGGACAACAAGAATGTAACGTCTGGAAAATAGCCAGCTTTACAAAGCTGCTCGTAAAATGTAGATTACATTACTACCTTTAAAATGCTGCCACTACACACTGATAAAACTTACCTCATTCGAAATTTCTGCTCTCAGGCTTAAAAAATCCATTCTTCCAAAAAAGGGCACTTCGACCAACATGCAATTCTTCCACCTACCGCCTCAGTTCATAGCCCTGCTATACGGATCTATCCTACTATGTAACTATATCCCCGCAAGCGAAAGAGTACATGGGTATTTCTTGTTCTTTCCTTTATTCTTTTTAAGGGGGGTTCAATGTGATTTCTGGTGTAGAACTTCATAATCAGGTATATGTTAGAAATAAAGGTTAAGGGATATGAAAGAATTTAAATAAATTAGCACTTTCTTACCTGAGTATTTCGCTTGTCCAAGAAATGCTCTGCTACGTGGGCGGGAAGGATGTTCTCTAGTAGAATTTTATTGATACCTCTCATAGTCTCCACTTCCTCTTGTTCCACCTTGAGCTTGGCCTTCCAGAGAAAGTCTGTTCGAGACGTGAACTCTATCTGGCGGTCCAGCACATGGAGCAGCACTACAATGACTAAGAGCAGCACGGTGGACTTGAGATGAGGCGGCAGTGCATAGAAATTGTCCTCGCGCTCATAATACGCGGGCACCAGACCGCCATAGAGCAACAGGTGGCACGACGTTACGATGAGCATCAGGGAGAACTTGAGAAGGAAACCCACTCGCAGGAAAACCGAGATGGCTGCTAACGACAGCGCCGAGCTGTACAGATAGGTCTGAAAAATAAAATGCCTAGCATTATTTAGTGTTCCAACAATAAAAATCAAACAAATATTTTACTTCCTTCTGGAGCTCCAGAGCAAGAGAATTAATCCGAAAGCAAACACATCCAAAGCTAACAATTTTGAAGCAAAATCTCGCATGCTGGACGCAATTTGGCACCACACTCTGTGCAGCTCGGTAACTTGGCATTTTGAGACGACCTATATCAGTTTCAGTGGTTCTTTAATTCCGGATTTCGTTTTTACTAGCCACATTTAAGGGCATTGTAGCACTCCAAGGAATGTTTAAAGATGCAAGAATGAGGGTTTAACTAAGGGCAGAATCTTTTATTGGATAAATTATCTGATATACATCTTTTCAAGATAAGGAGCGAACTTTGTGCTAGGGTGCCATGAATTTGTCTACTAATTTAAAGTGCATAATGCAGATATAGATCACCCATTTCAAGTTCTATCTAATTATTATACCTTAGATACACATTAGTAGAGTGAATACAGTAGTTTTAGACGACTTTCTCATTAACATGTGGCCGTTGTGCTTAATCTATGCATGGGTATGCAACATTAAGTAAATGGAGGAGTGGAGGTAAAAGGATGACGGTCGATGACTGATATAATGACGTAAGAGACTTGCCACGTCTAAGCGGCGGATGATGGGTATTCTATGATGAATGTGAGAAAGGAGATAAATTGCTGAGGAGGAGTGAGAGGATGATCTGGATGGGTGATGGAGGGTGATGACATGTTCGTAAAAGGCTTTCTATGTATAGGTGGGGGACAATGAGAGATCCATAAAATAAAATAGCCACCATGTATGTGCAAGGTCCGGTGGGTGGCTGGAGAGGTGTGTGATGGGAAGCATAATTTATAGCATATCATGTATACGTAAGATAAGAGGTTCTGGAGATGATATGTCCAGTTATGCATGTTATGCTAGCCAGGAATGTTAGAAGTCATATTCAGCCGCTAACATCACAGCGAGCTTTATGTCACTGTCTTACCAAACCGTAGCATAGGTACTACTCTCTCGAGGGAGGGCTCCAACATTCAACCGACCAAGGCTGTCATGATATACCTCTTTTAAATTAACTAAAATGCTACTCGTGAATTCTCATAATAGTAATTTTAGGGACCTTTTAAACATAACTAAAGGAAGATAAGTAATCCAAGATGGAATAATATATGGAGAAAGTGAGTGGATGGGGCGTGATCTGAGTCGGGAGATGGACGATGAATGATGTAAGCAACAGCTTCTTGCCTAAGTACTCTAAAACAATAACATTAGGCAAAAGAGAGACATTAAGGAGCTGACTTCATTTGTTTATTCAGGCGATACAATGAAACATAGATTTAATGGGAATTCACTAACGTTCAGTTGTGAGATATGATTGCCCTTTGAAAACTCATAATTTACTAGCTAACTTGTTTTGAGTTTTAGTATGAACCCGCATAACTTTCACTGCGCAGATATATTTTGATATTTAGTTAAAATGCTACAACAATTAATCAACAATACAATAGGGCATGACGATGATCAAGCAGATTGTAATGTGTAGAGAAGTATTTACAATCCAAAATAAATGTTAAGTACTATAGCAAAGTTTTGAAACTAAGTAATGAACATGTAAGTACTTACATTTATGAAATATTCTAGTGGAGATGTGATGAGTTACACAAGTGAAGAGAAGGAAAAGTTGAAAATAATATTGAGTTTGGGAATCTGTAATAATGAGCATAAGTATTGTTAGGTTAAATTAAAACAATATTAGACTATAATTGGTAAATAAAGCGTTATTTAAAAACAGCAGATTCTTGCATTTCCTCTGCGCCCATACGCTCTTGAGATAAAACGTGAGCTGGGTAGCCAACCGACTACTTCATAATTGGCTACCCTAAACATCTATTACGTTGTAAGTCTCCTCAACGCGTGGTTACACACATCCTACAGCTTCATGTGGAAAGTCTGGTACGTGAATGTCCATTGTAGGTATATTCTAAGAATGTTAAAACGGTTTGAAGAGGGTATGACCTGAGATGGTTGTAAAGCGATGGATGATGTGCAGGTGGAGGGTGATGGGTAAACCACGATAGAATAATGTATGGGAGGTGACTGGCTATGTCTAGGAGTTGGACGATGGATAAGCCACCACAGAGAAAGGGGAAGGGAATATGACCTGAGATAGTTGTCGGGGGTTCAAGATGTAAGAGACTTTTGAATCCAAGGCATTCCAGAACAGGTCGTACAGGTTCTCCTGTACGGTATGTTTATCTGCACAGCACCTAGCCGCTTATTGCGACTTTATATGTGCAGTATAGAAGGTGTTCCAAATGTTTTCAAACATTTGTGTCTGTGGGCAATGGTTTCTTCCTGCATACCTAAGTTTGGATGCAGGAAGGGGGCAGGAATAGGTTTTGGGGTAAGTATGTGTTAGATGATGGGAGTGGCATTACCATTACCCAAGGGCGTCCTTGGGAAGGCGGTAACTTTTCCTTCTACGAGGTGCTCTGTGGTCGTATTGACCTAATGCCCGTACCAGCTGATTGGTGTGGGAGTTAAGTTTGGAATGCATGGTTCGCGATCGCTCCCTTACCAAGTCCATGATGTAGGGTAGTCCGGAGAGGTTGTGAAGGATGTAAGACGGGAATCTACGCCCGGTATCATATATTGTTCTTAACGCCCTATTCTGCACTGTCTGCAGTTTGCGTATGGTGGAGGGTGCTGAATCCAAGGGCGGGCTCGCTCGGGTATAAGTACCCCAGTTTCACCTTTTGGGTGTGGCAACACTGCAAATAATTGTATCAGACTGCTGTACTAGCTATTCGCTCATTGTTCTTTTATTCGTCCGCTGATACGGCCACATTCTGTAATGCAAGCCTGAAGGATTGTTTATCATCGTGTGTGTTCAGAATTGTCAAGCTGGTGTATAGAGTACCCCGAACGCCTGCTCACGTAAGTAATTTCGTCTTACTTACTTATTTTTATTATAACGCACATATGGGTGTTATTGAATGCTGGTGTATATGATAAATATCCCTAGCTATCACAATGTAACAATAAAAATGTGTTTCATATAGGAAAATTACTCCACAGGAAATGTTGAAAGTATTTAACGAGCTGCCAGAAAATAACATAATAATAGCGGTGAATCTGAAAAACTGAGGGTTCATCTGTAGTGTATGTTGTACAGCTTTTCGGAATAGGGAACATTTTCATAATGCTCTTTTTAGTTTTTACCATTCTTCGGAGAATGATTTTCTCCATTTAGAGTAATTATCTTTTCCTAAAAAATAGTTTTCAAATGAAGTGTTCACTGACTCTCCTTTGTCACTTGGCTCAAAATCAATGTTTTCATCACCTTCTTCAGTTACTATTTCACATAAAGGATTCATAAAATGTTGTATATGCAGGCATTTTATGCGCACTACTTTTACACAGAATCTTTATTTCAGCATGTAGTTTTTTATTTCAGGCAGTTGTTAGTAATGCATTCACTGCATGCTGCATTGTGAGAATTATGTTTACATGTCATGCAAACCCAGTAGAACCCGAAATGTTGGAGGTACTGGTTTTGAAAGGTACGTCAATAAAAGATTTCCCTTATCCTGAGAAGACGAATGTCGGGTAACACTTAAAGCTCCATAGACCTCGAGCTCATTTGAGTATCATTTTACCCATTTCATTCATTCACCGTCCGTATGACATTACGTTGGAGGATGTTAATTTAAAAAACAAGGCAAGGTGGAGTAAATGAACATGGAGATGGACACTGGCTAACAATATTTAGTGTAACTTTCTTACCGATGTTGATATCACTGATATTGAGAGGCGCGCGTACGTTATAGTTTGCGGCATATTGTGGAAAAGATCCGTAATTATCTCAAGGGAAATACGCAATTCAGCAAAAAAACATGTAAGGAATATTAGTCATTTAGTTATTTGAACTGCAAGATGCCATCCGCTCCACATCAGGTTTTTATTGGATAAGAGGGCGTAAGTTTCCTGTTAGTTTAAATGATTCTATTAAACGCAAGAAAGAAAGACAGAAAGAAGAAAGGAGGGAAGGAAGGAGGGAAGGAAGGAGGGAGGGAGGGAGGAAGGGAGGGAGGGAGGAAGGAAGGAAGGGAGGAAGGAAGGAACGAAGGAAGGAAAGGAGGGAGGAACGAATGGAGGGAGGGAGGAATGAAGAAAGGATGGAGGGAGGCAGGGAGGAAGGGAGGAAGGGAGGAAGGGAGGAAGGGAGGATGGGAGGAAGGGAGGATGGGAGGATGGGAGGAAAGGAGGAAGGGAGGATGGAAGGATGGGAGGAAGGGAGGAAGGGAGGAAGGAAGGGAGGAAGGGAGGAAGGAAGGAAGGGAGGAAGGGAGGAAGGGAGGAAAGGAGGAAGGGAGGAAGGGAGGAAGGAAGGGAGGGAGGAAGGGAAGAAGGGAGGATGGGAGGATGGGAGGATGGGAGGAAGGGAGGAAGGGAGGGAGGGAGGCAGGCAGCCAGGCAGGCAGGAAGGCAGGAAGGAAGGAAGGCAGGAAGGAAGGAAGGAGGAGGGAGGGAGGGAGGGAGGGAGGGAAGGAGGGAAGGAAGGAAGAAGGAAAGAAGGAAAGTGAGCAAACGATTTTGTTTTTTATGAAAAGGATGCATTTTTGCTTGTATTCCTATATGCATATGTTTGCAAGCGTGTGCTTATTACTCAAGCCAGTAATAGTACCATATTTGTGGTTATATCTCTGGAAAGAGTTCAACAGTAGCATATATTTACACACACTACGTACGTTGTAGTACGTTTTCTTATACAGTAATATCGCCTACCGCACGGCAGCAGAAATCGTTTAACAGCGATGTTCAGCGCCTAAGAATGTTCGATACATCTTTGGCTATTTTTGTGGCTAATAATGAGCAAATGCTCACTCCTGAACAAAAGAATATGTATGATAAAATTAATCTTTCAATTGCAACACAACAAGACGATTATTTTTAATGCAACAGGTGGCACTGGCAAAACATTCCTCATCTGACTGATACTTGCACGCATTAGATCACATAATCATATTTGGTTGGCAATTGCTTCATCAGTCATTGCAGCGATCTTGCTTGATAGTGAGCGGACTGCGCATTCAGGACTCAAATTGCCATTGAACATTCACACAACTCCAGGTGCAATGTGTAACATAAAGAACCATTCAGGAATGTGAAATTTTTAGAAAATGGAAAATTATTAGTTACACTAATCATGCTACGTGAGCGAGTTATTTAGGGTGTATATTTGTGTGTGTGTGTGGGGGGGGGGGACGCAATTAATTTTAAAATAAATCAGTCATTGCCTGACAATGAAACATCATTCAAATCCATCGACACTGTTGCCGATCCCGAGGAAGTTGTCAAATATCCAGTTGAATTCTTGAATTCAATGGATTTACATGAAATGTCACCGTATAACTTGCGCTTGAAGATTAGTCAACAATCATTTTGCTTCGAAATTTGAATGCAACAAAAATATGCAATGTCACGCGATTAGTCATAAAAATCATGGGCAAGTTTCTTGATTCTACCATTTTAAACACAAAACTTCAAGTGAAGATCTCCTACCAAGGATACCAATGACCTCTTCAGATTCGCCCATTCTATTGAAAAGTTTGCAATTACCAATTCGCTTGGCATTCGCAATTACTATTAATAAGTTACAAAGCCAAACAATGTCAATTTGTAGGTTGGATCTAGAAAATCCGTGCTTTTCACATTGCCAATTATATGTTGCGTGTTCAGGGGTTGGTAAGCCATCACGTTTGTTCGTTTATACCCCTTAACTATTGACTAAAAATATCATTCATAAAATGGCATTAAGATAAAAAATAATTCCTGTTAAAAAGGTAAAACGTGTCTTCAGCGGAATCGAAGGGAGCTCTCGAACATTTCCTTTAAAGACAGATTTCCGTTTAACGAAGGTAGCCCTAGGCTATTAAGAAAATTGAACCATTATACATAACTGTACAGTGCGAGGTAAAACATGTACGCACATTATTCTATTATGTGTATTTAGATATTTCTGCTGTAATACACACCAAAACATAATGAACGAAAAATAGCTGTATACATGATTCATTTCTTTCTCCCAGTAGTCAAGGAGAGCTTTCTGGACACATTCTGCCTTAGCTCCTTGACTTACACAAACATTTGGCCTGAGAAATAACACCAAACATATCCGAGTATTTTGGCCATAGGGCAAATTGTTGCAGTTCGTTTAAACTTTTGACAGCATCCCGATAAGTCTTTAGCGTACACTCTTCTTCCAACTAAGGGACATATTCCTCCACCTTCTCTTCTTCTATCAGACTTTACATATTCTCAACTAAGACACCTATATCCACTGTGGCTGTTTCAGTTTGCACATCACTGTCTTTGTTGACATATTCCATGGCACTGCAATTAAAAGTACCTTCATTGATGTAGTTTTTGCCTGCAAATTTTCTAAACTCTACATTGTGAAACTGGAAATTTTCCGTTAAAAGGCGTACTATGATTTCCGTTGTCATCTTAAAGAAGTTTAAGTTTAGTAAAGAGCATTTATCGTGGTTTTCAAACCTAAATTCACGTGACCATAAAATATTTCCGTTTTAGACAGATTTACGCTTAACAGGAGTCCGTTGAACGAACCATTAATCTGTATCAAGATTAAAACACATTTAAATATTTATTTTTTGTAATTTATAAAATACACCTGACATAAAAATGACCTGAGTTTCTTCTTTCTTGTTGTTATGTAAACAGTTCTATGTTTGTACTTGACTAATTTAAGTTTATAGTACACAGATACAATCTCATGCAATTGATAGGTCGAGTTGCGATAACTGTAGGCATGGTGGCGTCAGGTATTCTAAAAATAATTTTGTGATAAAATTTTTAACATTCTAAACAATTTATGTTTTATTTTCAAATTTTATAATTTTTGGATTACAACGTTTGAACAGGACAACGTCTGTCGGGTCCCGTAGTGCAGGGCTATTCAAAAAGAAAGAACAGATTTCAAACATTTATTTCATCCAAACTACAAAAGATAGAAACATGATTCCAACGTCCATGGACACAGAAAGGTTTACAATTGAAATAGTGGGGATAGAAGTTCCAATCACGGCCACATTGGCTCAATTTCTCTTGTGATTTCATCATTGTTATGATAACGATAAAAATGAACAGTGTCGCCGCCATTTCACTACAGACAAACAACAACAAACAACAATGTTTTAAAATACACCGTGTGATTTTTATCTATGGGTTTACGTAAAAGACCGAGTTTATATCCTTCCTATGCCTGACACTCTTGAAGATCTACGACAGCGAATTGTTGAAGCTGTGAATTTGATAACTGGAGACCAGCTAATTCGTGTGTGGCAAGAAATGAGCCACCGTTTTGACATTTGTCAAAACACGGTGCTCATATTGAATGCATAATGTAAAATTATAAACCTTTCCCTCTCCATGAGCGTTGGAATCATGTTTCTATCTTTTGTAGTTTGGAAGAAATAAATGTTTGAAATCTGTTCTTTCTTTTTGAATAGCCCTCTATATATTCAGAGTGTAAAACAACAGATTAAAGAGATGGGTTTAAACTGTGTATGAACCTGTGACACTTAATCCATTAATAGTGATAATAATCTATAAGTTTTTACTTAAGCCAACGCTATTTTTTGTAAATTTGATGTTTAGTTATGTAATAGGTAGATTAAATAAAAACGCAAATAACATATGTACAACAAACCTACGCGTAGTTTTGCTATATGATAAAATGAATTGATAAGTGTCACACAAAAAGCTATAATTTACTGTGCATAGATCTATGTCTATCGGATATGACCATTATTTTGTTGATCCTTGATACTGGGATTACTGAGGAGTAAGACTAAGAAGTTTAAAAAGTAATGATAAAAAGAGAGATATTTGAGAGGTAGAATCGGAACCAGGACCCTCTGGATTAACGGACCTGACTCTGCCATCTAAGTTGTACAAAAATGGCGTCGGCTGGTGGGGGTGATTTCTGAGGTGTTTCCACACGCTATCCTTCGTATTATTTTCTATGCCTTTGAATTATTGTCTCTTATAACAATTCCTATGTAAGTTTGTCTTCATATTAGCAAAGCGAGTATTTAAAAACTTTTATTTGGGCAGTATAGGGAGCGGGAATAAATCTAATAACGTGTTGACTGTGCCGTGTGCTATCCACGTGTTCATGTTTATTGTGTTTCATCTAAGGCTATGGCTACGTTAGCAGTATAGTGTGGTTAATTTATATGTTTGCAAATACAATTTGTGTCACGATTGCAGTGGTGAGAGGTTGTTGAAGAAAAACTGTTCCAGTAGTGTATGTTATTGTTGCCATACTACAACCTAACCTCGAACATGACAATGGCCCGTAACTGTTGCATTCCCAGATGCAAATTAAAAATCAGAAACTTTCAGTTAACACAAGAGGTAAATTGAAACGTAACGCTTGTAAATTCTATTTAATTACTATAAATTGCAGCGTTATGTGTGTTGCCGGTGTGTATATAACATGGTGGATAGTGAAAGACAAATTTCGTGACGCCGCTCTCCTACAGTTTTACCCATGTAAGTAGTATGCTGCTTGTATTTATACATTTCTTTTGTCTTTGTAATTTAAATGTGTAGCTGTAGTTTAGAAGAAATGTGTTATGTTGCTGCATGTAAAACCGTAGACTATAGCAAAGTTGGGAAATTTTTTGCAAAGTCGGCCGCCCGAGAAAACGAATGAAACATAGTGCAATGGATACAGTTTTTATTGCTGATTACGATTTTGTAAGTTTTATTGTGCGCTCAAGCTTCGTTTTTTATTTATGAGCAAATTTCGTACGTGCGATGCAGTGGTTTTATTTCGCTTATGCGGCGGATATTTAGCTAATAAATGTGTATAAACGAGTGTAATATATGTTACAATGATTGATTAATGCATTTGCGTTGAAATGATTGCATAAACACTGCCCAAATTTTAAATATTTCGATAACACAGGACTCTGTCACCCCACTCATATACATACACTGTACATACACTAACCTAACACGGGCAAAATTTCGATAACATAGGACCCTGTTACTACACTCATATACATACACTAAACCTAACCTAACACAGGAAAAACGAAAACGAAGCTTGACCGGCAAATAAAACTTTCAAAACCGTAATCAGCAATAACAATTTCAACGTAAATACATTAATCAATCATTCTAGCATATATTATACTCGTTTATAAACATTTATTTGCTAAATATCCGCCGCATACGTGAAATAAAACCACTGCATAGCACATACAAAATTTGCTCATAAATAAAAAACGAAGCTTAAGCGCATAATAAAACTTTCAAAATCGTAATTAGCAATAAAAACTGCATCCATTGCACTATGTTTCATTCGTTTTCTCGAGCGGCCGATTTTATAAATAATTACCCAAAGTTACTTTACAATGCTGATTTAAGGTTATGTATTTCATTTACAGTGCTGTTTTATGGTTATTATTTTTAATATTTCATCTGCTTTTGTGGATTCCCGCTGTAAAATAAAGTGTCATGAAGTGCTGAGTAATATGTTGTTGCAAACTGAGTAATCAAAAGTTTTCAGTAATAGTAGAAGTAAATTTCCACCCTAAAGCTTTTGAATTTAGTAGGTAGCTAATTATTCTAAATGGTAGCATTTGTATATCAGCCATCCAGTATAGTATGTTTGTGTAGGTATATAGCATTATGTAGATTGTACAAGTGTGACAAATAGTGTAAACAATGATTAATAATTGAGTCAACTCAATGTCAACACTTCTGTTTTATTTAAATAACCTGCTGCTTGCAGTTTTGTCTATCTTCTTTGTAATTTGAGTGTGTAATGCAGTTACATAATGGCATGTAAACCTGTAGATTGCATGAATGATATTTAAGGTTATATATTTCATTGCCCATGGGTTATCGTTTAATATTAAATGTCATCCTTTTTTGTTTACTTGAGGTTATGTTTAAGACAGTGTTTTTGTGTTTAACACAGCCCATATTCACAAAATAGGCGTGCTATTACACAACATTTTTATTTTACTACGTTGAAATCGTAGCTTGTAGACGAGTTGTTTATAAGTAGTTGCCACCACATAGGCCGCCATCTTGAATCACAGTGTCAGATCCGGTATTTAGGAGGTCCTGATCGGAACTGATTTGAATCCCAGACTCTCCGCTCACCAGGCGGGCGCTCCAACCATTAAGCTGCTGTTACAACTTGCCAGAATGACATTGAACTCTCCAATTGATTCGTAAATAAATAGTAAATATTGCCCCTCCCCCCACGGCCTGTGTGTTTAAAAAACTGCAACAGCAAGTTTGTTGGCATAAATAAATAATAATTACCACCTAAAGGTTATTTAATCCCGGGACATAAAGTATTTACGTTAGTAAGTCGCGCTTGAGGTAGACTGATGTGAGACGCTCTCTGTGGCTTTCTGGGAGAAATACGAATTGGTTGAGGCATTGAACTTTTCGATTCCCATTCTACATCTTAAATTTACTTTATCGGAGCCATGTTTTTCCTTTTATAGGAATAAATATAATTTCATTATTTGTACAGGTAATTCAATACAAATATTTCGATCATGTCAGAATCTCCAATATGTAATATTTAATTCAAGTTATTATACGGATTTTTTGGGGGTTAAACTAGAGATTGCTATTTTGTGAAACAATTTGCGTTGGAGGAGCTCAATGAAACTCTTTGCTTTGCATCCTTAAACGACCCCAATTTAAATTCAAAGCTGTAGAATATAAAACTCTTAATACAATATATTGTAATATGTATCTATCAGAACTTACAGGCCCTTAAGCACCACAAACTCACTCACTCACTCAATCAATCAATCAATCACTCAATCAATCAATCAATCACTCACTCACTCACACTCACTCACTGTCTCACTCACTCACACTCACTCACTCATTCACTCACACTCACTCACTCACTCACACTCACTCCCTCACACTCACTCACTCTCACTCACACTCACTCACTCACACTCACTCACTCACACTCACTCACTCACACTCACTCACTCACTCACACTCACTCACTCACACTCACTCACTCACTCACTCACTCACACTCACTCACTCACTCACTCACACTCACTCACTCACACTCACTCACCCACTCACTCACTCACTCACTCACACTCACTCACCCACTCACTCACTCACTCACACTCACCCACTCACTCACTCACTCACTCACTCACTCACACACTCACTCACACTCACTCACTCACTCACTCACTCATTCACTCTCTCACTCACTCCCCATACCCTGCTTTAAAAGGAACATAGTTTGAGTTTTGCTAATGACTTAGTGTGGTTGAATGCCTGTTAAATTTTTCACGTACTTCTTTTATCGTCAAACAACAGCGACGTCTATTAGTGTATAGGCCATTCCACTTTTATCGTTATCAGATGCAATATGAATGAAATATTTGTTGCTACATCGCATAAGTGTTCCCAGGTTGAACTCCTTGTGGTATCTGTGAAGCATGTTATCCGATCCTTCTTCTTCTTCTTCTTCTTCTTCTTCTTCTTCTTCTTCTTCTTCTTCTTCTTCTTCTTCTTCTTCTTCTTCTTCTTCTTCTTTTTTTATTGTTACATTTATATCCCGCCTTTAACTGCAGAGATCATATCGGTGGCCATGACTATTGGTTTTACTCGTTTAACAGTGAGTTTTTTATACATTGAATTCACACACACATTCACACTTTCATTCACACTTCCAGACTCAGGGAAGGATGAAGAGTAATCCTGGCTGGAGAAAAATTCCTACCCCCCGTCGGGAATCGAACCCGGGACCCCTAGCACAGCAGGCAGGTGCTCTACCAACTGCCAATCCTTCTTTGTTCACACTTGAGTACATTAATAATAAACAGCTGAATTGCAATATGTGGAGATTCGTTTTGTTTTTCATATTGCGCACGTAGATAAGCCATATTGATTAATTTCAGATTAGTTACACTGACAATGTATGAGCAAGCTGTCACGAAATGAAGGCTAACTTTTATAATGGAAAAATTAAGATTACATCATTTGCTATTTTATTGTCACTTAAACTTCCAAGTCACTACCTTTGGTTTCATTTCTGTTGATTTTCTCTGTCTTTAATGTTTATTGTCATATTCACTTGGGGATTTTATCAAAGTAGCATTTCGTATATGGTTCTGAATCACTACTAAACAAACTTATAAGATTGGTTGAAAAGAGGATTTTACACTTGAGAAAGAATATTAGAAGACCCCAAAAGAAAATCGTTCATGTGAATGTTTGTTAAAAGTGTAATTCGTTTTTTGATGTTGGTATGAGATAATTAAATGACGAAAACATGTTGATAAGGTTCATTGTTACGAACAACTAAGTTTGCACAAAGACGTCATAAATCTTTCCATATTTGATTTTAATATATGTGTATAAATATTAGAATTGTTTGTGCTCCATAATAAAAGTAGGGGACGATAATTAGGGATCACTTCCCTAACGAGAAAGAACTATTTGATGGACGCATGCGCGGATGAATATGAAAAAAGCGGTGTTGCGTAAAACGACGCCAAAAAACTGTTCACTCGCGTGTGTATCTCCGAGCTGAAAAGACATTTTTATGTAGTGTGAACATGGAACTTTCATCAAACTTTCGTCAAGCATAAGTTCCACTAAGTGAAAAAGTGGAAAGGTTTTTAAACATTTGGAATGGTGCTGAGAGAAATTGTTCAATGTAAAGTATCGATGAAGTGTTAATAAAATTAATACATTGTGGTAAAGAAACATTGTGTGATATTTCATTCCATCCGTTACCAAGCCCTGAGACCATAAAGATCTCATTAGCGTAAAGACACAGCGTCGTTAATAATTGCAAAAACAGCACCAAATGACGCCCAACGTGGGGCACGAATTTAGGATGGAATGGAAATTACGGGAAATGAACTTACGAGAAATATCAAGTGACACCATATCATCGCGCCAAAAAGAAAGAAGACGCCATTAGACCATCGTTTGATATCGACATCAGAACACCGATGAACGGATAATTGCATCAGAACACCGATGCACGGATAATCAACGCGGGAAAACACCGGAGATCGTCTAGCGAAGCCAACTGCCCAGGAGACCTACATAACTGGACAAATCAACGGAAAAAAAAGTAGGATCAAAAATTTTTATTTTTACATCCAGTTTATTTTTATGTTACTGCGAAGCGGTAAAGTAGTGGGACTTTTAACCCTAAGTGAATTGAATAAAGAAACTAAAATGTCGCGAAAAGAGATAGAAACAGGAGTGGGGGAAGGGGCAGATAGGCCTAGTTATCAGGTAGGACCAGAAAGTGAGGAACAGGTAGCAATAGGAAAAGACCAAAGGTTATTAATGATCATGTTTGAAAGACTAGAACAAAGTTTAGGTCAGAAAATGGAGGGAGTGAGACAGAACATAGAACAAAGTTTAGGTCAGAAAATGGAACAAAATAAGGTAGAATTAAAGCAGGACATAGAACAAAGTTTAGGCCAGAATAAGGAAGAGATAAGTCAGAAAATGGAGGAAGTGAGAAAGGACTTAGAACAGAAAATGGAATTAGGAAGACAGAACTTAGAACAGAAAATGGAATTAGGAAGACAGAACTTAGAACAGAAAATAGAATTAGGAAGACAGGAGTGTAAAGTAAGTATGAAAGTAATGGAAACTAATTTAAAATTAGTACATAAAAACTTAAATGAGACAAAGGAAGCCTTAGAAGCTAGGATAGAAATCATAGGAGATAGGATGGGAAAAATAGAATCAGAAATGAGAGAAAATAAGATTGTATTAGAAGGAGAAATTGCTAGATGTAGAGATGAAATAACAGAATGTAATGCAAGTGTAGACTGTAAGATTACAAATGTAAAAGCAGAAATAACTGAGGAATTAAGGAAAGAGATTGAGGTAGTAAAGAAAAACATTATTAATGCAACTGTAGAACAAATTGTAATTCCTAAAATTAAGCCTATGACTGATGCAGTACATTCGCAACAGGATGCTATAAATGATATGAAACAAAGTCACTTAGAAATAAAGAATGATTTAAAATCAATTTGTGAAGAAATGAAAAAAGGGAAAGAAAGTTTGGCTAATGTAAATGAACTTAGAACAGAAAATAGAATTAGCAAGACAGGAGTGTAAAGAAGTATGAAAGTAATGGAAACTAATTTAAAATTAGTACATAAAAACTTAAATGAGACAAAGGAAGCCTTAGAAGCTAGGATAGAAATCATAGGAGATAGGATGGGAAAAATTGAATCGGAAATGAGAGAAAATATTAGAAGAAGAAATTGGTAGATGTAGAGATGAAATAACAGAATGTAATGCAAGTGTAGACTGTAAGATTACAAATGTAAAAGCAGAAATAACTGAGGAATTAAGGAAAGAGATTGAGGTAGTAAAGAAAGGAATTATTAATGAAACTGTAGAACAAATTGTAATTCCTAAAATTAAGACTATGACTGATGTAGTACATTCGCAACAGGTTGCTATAAATGATATGAAACAAAGTCACTTAGAAATAAAGAATGATTTAAAATCAATTTGTGAAGAAATGAAAAAAGGGAAAGAAAGTTTGGCTAATGTAAATGATGTTGTGAATGCACTACAAAGGCAAGATGATTTAGATGTAAGTAATGTACAAGATGAGAGTTATTTGAATAATGTACAAAATGTTGACTCACCATACAGAGAAAGAGCTTCACAACCAAACAATGACACAACACACAACACATGCTACACCAACAGCATACTACATGAAATCACACCACCTACATTTGACGAGGAGAAGGGAGACGATCCAAAACTCTTTGTTAAAGAGATGGAAGAGTATTTTAAAGTGAAAAGGATACCAAATGAGCTTAGGATGATGATAGTCAAGAAAAGCTTAAAAAACAAGACATTAGAATGGCTCAGGTTAACACTAGCTGGTCATGAGTCGTATAGCTCATTCAGAAATCTATTCCTATCAAGGTATTGGGGCCCAGCTAAGCAAAACCAAACTAGAGTAGAGCTAGCGACAGGTAGATATGATCCAACCAAAGGGTTATCGCTAGTCGATTATTTTATGAAAGTAGCCAACAAAGGAAAGCTGTTAGACCCTAACCTGTCGGAAGCAGAGCTAATTACCAGCATAACAAGACATTTCCCAGACACGGTGAGAACAGGGTTAATTGTTGCAAGGCCAGTAGATTTTGCAGATATGATAGAATTGCTGACAGCCTTCGAAACACAAAATGGTCGGCCTAATGAGCATAGACACAGGAACGGTCACCCAAACTCACCCACCTTAAACCGGAGCACGGCTACGAAAACCAGAATGAGGGAGAAGATAGAAATACTATAGTCGCTCCACTCTAAGATCCGCCCTTGGTGTAAACACAAGCTGTCAACAACTAACCCGCGATTCGCGCGAAACCGAAGCACGCCACAAAATATAGTACCTTAAATATTGGCGATTATATGTGACTTTTCATGATGTATGACACTCAAATATAATTTGAAACTTTTGATTAATATAAAATAATAAATAATATTAATAAGAGTAAAGGAGATTATAGCTTCCGTTTAATTGTGTCCAGTTAATCCCCTCTCACCCATCCACATGACAATGGTGAGTAATCAGTAAGGTGATAAACATGGATGCTTCTACAAGTGCTGCTAGCCTGGTTAGTGAAAATAAAGGTGAAATAGTGAAGCACTCTAAAGGTAAGCCCTTAAAAGTGGTGAGAAACAAATAGTCTTGAATGTTTTTAACAAATTAATGCAGGAGTACCCTTCTGTCACTGTGAATAACATTGTGAAGTTAACTGCAGATTACACCGGTATTTCCGAGTGGAGTGTTAAATGTGCCCGTAAGGAACTTAAGCAAACAGGAACATTGCGGACACCAAGGAAGAACAGAAAAAAACGGAAGCCAGAATTAGAAAAAGCAGATGACTTTACTAACTGTGCTGTTCGTAGAAAAGTGCACCACTTTTTCTTCAAGAATGAACCGCCAACATTAGAAAAAGTCTTAAGTAGTGTTAACAATGATCCAGCATTACCTTCATTTAAGCGATCCACGTTTCATAAATTATTACTAGAAATTGGATTTAGTTTTATGAAGAGAAATAAAGTGAATGTCATAATCGACAGAGAAGATATCGTGCTATGGAGGCGGCGTTACTTGCGGAATATGCGCCGATACAGAGCAGAAGGTAAGAAAATCTATTACCTTGATGAAACGTGGGTTAATGAAGGGCATACTACATCCCGTGCATGGACTAACATTATGGCGAGCTCAAAAAAGGATGCATTTCTTTGTGGAGCGTCAACAGGGCTCAAAAATCCTACAGGGAAAGGAAAACGCCTTATTATTGCGCACATCGGCAGTGATTCCGGTTTTTTGGAAGACGGTGTTCTAATCTTCGAGTCAAAACGTACAGGTGA
Organism: Tenodera sinensis; assembly: GCA_030765045.1. Lineage (NCBI taxonomy): Eukaryota > Metazoa > Arthropoda > Insecta > Mantodea > Mantidae > Tenodera > Tenodera sinensis. Next base: position 135,413,328 of record CM060965.1, on the reverse strand, counting down.
TTACCACGAGGATATGAATGGCGATGTTTTTAAGGAGTGGTTTGAAAGTGTACTTCCGAAACTTGAACCCGGTTGTGTTATCGTAATGGATAATGCACCTTATCACAGTGTCAGACTGGAACGTCGTCCCAACTGTTCGTGGCGAAAACAAGAAATTGCCGATTGGTTGACGTCACATAATTTGCCCTTTTGTGAATCAGATGTGAAAGCAGAGCTTCTAAATCAAGCACAAAAGGTTGCCGATAACAGTGAAAACAAATATGTTATCGATGACCTTGCTAGAAAATCTGGTCGACACATAGAGAGGTTGCCCCCTTATCACAGCAACCTGAACCCAATAGAAACAATATGGGCCTTCCTCAAGGGATTCGTAGCCAGAAACAACGTAACCTTCAAATTACGGGATGTTCGCAAATTGTTTGAAACTGCAATATCTCAGGCGACACCTAATATGTGGCAAAATAATATACGTCATGCAATTGAGCAAGAAAATGAGATGTGGGTGATGGACGGGCTATCAGATGCTATTGTAGATCGTCTTGTGATTAGTGTGGGTGTTGATTCTTCTTCCCCTTCTTCTGATGACGATGACACCACAAATGATGGAGATGCAGATGTTACACCTCTTCCCGACAGTGATGCAGATTAATGTGAGGTTTATTTTAATTATGTTACATTTAATTTCAGCTCAGCTTTTACTTACGAATGTTGGTTAATAATAATAATAATAATAATAATAATAATAATAATAATAATAATAATAATAATAATAATAATAATAATAATAATAATAATAATAATAATAATAATAATAATAATAATAATAATAATAATAATAATAATAATAATAATAATAATAATAATAATAATGCTAATGATAATAGTAATAGTAATGTTATTGTTATATTTGAATAATATTACTCAGGACATAAATCCTAGCGTTGTTTACTTGGAACAATGCAGCAACAACCCTGATAAAGATTACATGAATATAACGCGATAGCAGCGCTATTCCTAAAACTCCCAATTATCATTCTACTGCATCTTTAAACACAAGGATTGAGTCCACGTGGCGTTTGTTTATTTGTGTTAGTGGCAGCTGATACGAGCACGGGGTTACCGCGGAGGGATACAAGGTGCGGATCTTACGCTGGATGGAGTATAGGAGCACCCATGAAAGGGGGAGAGGGGCACACCATTTCCCACAACCACACAATCATGGCGAGAGGATGGAGAACACAAGACAGCGGTATCACGACACAATACCAAGGGGTGAATCGAGATACAGAACATATACATATGATCGTGGAAGACCAAGAGACCGTACCCATCAAGTGAATCACATACGATTCAGTAGGGAACACTTGAACAACCACAGACCGTCATATGACAGAGGTTCACGCCAAAGGGGCAGAGACCAATGGTACACTGGCAATATAAGACAGCAGGAAGTAGATGAAAATGTGCCAAATAGGGCAGATGCTGCACAGAATACAGAAACAATAACCACCACCAACACTCAGGGAAATTACAACTAAGTTCGTCCCAACTGACTGGATGACCAACGACACAAAACCCAAGAGATTAACAATTGACATCGACACATGATGGCCACACAAAAGAGAAAGATGGAACTACTGTACACTGGACCACTGGTCATAACAAAACAGCTGGGTGACCACACGTATGAGCTACAGAATACAAATGGCAAGTTGGTAGGAAGATACCACAAAAATAAATTAAAACCATACAAAGAAAGGACCAAATAGTCTTTGCCAACAAATATGTAAGGCAGGAATAGTAGAGATGATGGAAAATAACAATTTTTAATGGGTTAGCTATAGAAAATTATGTTCAGATTAGAAATTACAACAAGAAAGAAAACCAACATAGTCATTGGCTATATTGGCCACAAAGAGCATTGTCAACAAAGACAGATGAGAACCCTGATTGTCATTAAAGAAATGAATTATAGCGACGGAAAATAATGTGTTTTTGACATAAGGATGTCAGGGACAAAAATAAAAAGGAATCAATTGTGATGACAAAGATAAAAATATTTTGACACAAAGATGTCGAGGGTGAATTGAGAAGAAAAATAATACATTTGCAGAATAATTATAGGTATAGAAGTTTTCTCTTATAGAGATAAGAGATAAAGAGGTGACAATTAGTGAAGTAAGAAAAACCATAATCAGAAAAGCAATGCCTATGAATTAAGATGGATATAGCCAATGCTAAGCCTGAAGAAATGTTGAACCAAACAACAATGAATAAGAACCCAATTAAAAAAATGGTACCATTAGTAACATTAGAGTTTAAGAACCGACTCAACGACCTGCCTATACATAATAAGCTTACAAGACAAAGAAGGCAAAGGACTGAATAAAATATTGCCATAAACATGATCATAATCATTAGCTCAAAATTTGTATCCTGTTTTTCTCTCCTCATAACAAGGAACATAAGTCAAAAGCCACATAATAAACCATGATACACTTAAATTATATTTGTGTCAATGTCAAATGTACAATAACTGAATATGTGTTGTGTAGTAACTGAATATGTGTTGTATAATAACTGGATATGTTGTACAACAACTGAATATGTATTGCATAATAACTGGATATGTTGTATAATAACTGAATGTGTTGTACAATATCTGAATATGTATTACATAATAACTGAATATGTGATGTATAATAACTGAACATGTATTGTGTAGTAACTGAATATGTGAAATTTATAAAGACATGCTGTGTCATGCCAAAACAAAAGACAAAGACAAACAGCGAAGAAGACTGTTAAAAAAAAAAAAAAAAAAAAAAAAAAAGTACAAAGTGATTGCATCAGAGGAGTAGGGAGAAGTATTGTATTGTGTTTCAAGATTGTAAATATAGGTGACAGCTTCAAAAACAAAACAAGGGGCATGTGAGACAGAATATTAGAAGACCCCAAAAGAAAATCGTTCATGTGAATGTTTGTTAAAAGTGTAATTCGTTTTTTGATGTTGGTATGAGATAATTAAATGACGAAAACATGTTGATAAGGTTCATTGTTAAGAACAACTAAGTTTGCCCAAAGACGTCATAAATCTTTCCATATTTGATTTTGTTGTTGTTGTAGTGTTTAACGCCCGCTTTTACTACTACGGCACCGCAGGCGGTGACACTGATGATACATGAAGATGGAGCACCGGTGGAATGAAATGGCGGGGGAAACCGGAGTACCCGGAGAAAACCCGCCCTGACGCCGCTTCGTCCACCACGAATACCACATGCGGGTCCCTGGGATCGAACCCGGGCATATTTGATTTTAATATATGTGTATAAATATTAGAATTGTATGTGTTCCATAATAAAAGTAGGGGACGATAATTAGGGATCACTTCCCTAACGAGAAAGAACTATTTGATGGACGCATGCGCGGATGAATATGAAAAAGGCGGTGTTGCGTAAAACGACGCCAAAAAACTGTTCACTCGCGTGTGTATCTCCGAGCTGAAAAGACATTTTTATGTAGTGTGAACATGGAACTTTCATCAAACTTTCGTCAAGCATAAGTTCCACTAAGTGAAAAAGTGGAAAGGTTTTTAAACATTTGGAATGGTGCTGAGAGAAATTGTTCAATGTAAAGTATCGATGAAGTGTTAATAAAATTAATACATTGTGGTAAAGAAACATTGTGTGATATTTCATTCCATCCGTTACCAAGCCCTGAGACCATAAAGATCTCATTAGCGTAAAGACACAGCGTCGTTAATAATTGCAAAAACAGCACCACACTATAGGTCTTAGGACATGCGACCTTCAGCATCACCCCTGAATCATCTCCCACTGTGAAATAAATAATTATTTAAATACCGTCAATCCATTTAATTAAAATTTTAAAGGTATAAATATATACTACGATGTCAAAGTTGCTCTTTGTGAATGACGCAGGCTAGAAATAAAAAAAAAAAAAAATGATGTATTGCACTCACATGACTTACTCTATACTAACCATTCTTATAAACTCCAATCCCTTTATCTTCTTCGTGTTAGCTGAGATAAACATTTTCGGAACTTATTGTTTATTTTCTTGTAGGTACAAGGGGAATATGGGGCTTTGAGCGTTAGTAAAATCTTTTAAAGCTTTGAGATTCCGTTCTCTTTACTCGGCTAAGATATAAAAAAAATGAATCACGATCTTCCATTTGACGAAAGTTGTTTTCCAAAACTCACACAAATAAGAAGGAATATCTACAAACAATGTGTATTCAGACATAACTTGCGTGTTTTAGCAAGATCTGCATATTTTATATACTAAGATTTGCTCAATCTCTTACGGTTTACTTGTTATTCAAAAGTTGTCCAGAGTAAACGGGACTACATAGGCTACGGCCAGAAAATTCAAAATATGCATTTCGTTTGTCATAAAAATATCTTCGAGAAAATAAAACAATCGAAAAATTTTCCATATAAAGGGCAGTTAAGGAGAAATTTTCTTCAAAATCTTCGTGTCGCACCCTCAAAAGATATCAAACTTAAATACCAACTTTGGTGTTTAACCGACTTTTCGTTTTGGAGTTATGCTGCCCACAGGCAGACAGACTGACAGACACACATACACGGATCTTTTTCTAAAAATGCTTTTTTTTTATTTAGGGTGCCTCAAAACATATTTGCGGTGAAATCTCGACATCGAATTTTTGGGTGAAATACAATACTTCCTTTACTTGCTATATGTAGTAGATTTAAAGCGCGATGCTTGTATATTCTCTGTATACAGAGTCAGCCAAACACTGCTGAAGTACCGTGATAGAAGAACGAGCCAGCAAGGCACATCCTAGAATGGGAATTAACAAGTGCAAGGAACATCATTTACAAATAAACGCACCGGAACACAGTCGACGTAGACACCCTCTGTTGGCAGCGCTTCAAAGTTTGTAGCATCGGTGTAGTTCTCGTTGCTGGAGACGGATAGCGCTTCGGTATCCTCCGGCGAGAAGCTGTCACCCTGGTCAACCTGTTGCAACAATAAACACGAACTCCGTTACATTTCCTTATTTGAAAGTAGCTGGATGAAACACATCCTGAAATTATTTCACATGCAACTTCTCCTACACAAAGCAAATCCGACCTTAATACCTACTACTTATTTAGTAACAAAATTCCAAACATATAAATTAACAACTTCTATGTGACTAGACGCATGTGTAAGTAAACTAATAAGTAGATTTAAATTTATTAAACACAAAGGTGATGAAATACGCATTCATTAGCGATATTGCTTTCATAAAACTTTCATACTTTGAGAGCCAACTCATTAACATTTCAAGGTGCCTAATTGAAAAAATACTGGTTTTTTTTATTCCAAAGCGTTAATTAGCATTGCCATTTTATAAAGATATTATTATTATTATTATTATTATTATTATTATTATTATTATTATTATTATTATTATTATTATTATTATTATTATTATTATTATTATTATTATTATTATTATTATTATTATTATTATTATTATTATTATTATTATTATTATTATTATTATTATTATTATTATTATTATTATTATTATTATTATTATTATTATTATTATTATTATTATTATTATTATTATTATTATTATTATTATTATTATTATTATTATTATTATTATTATTATTATTATTATTATTATTATTATTATTATTAAAATAAAAGTATAAATTAAGGAGTCAGAAAATATTAATGATATTTTCCTAAAATGGGAGCAGATTTGTAGCAAGGGAGTTAAATTAAGTAATCAAAAAGGGTTAAAGGCGTTATTGTATGCAGACGATGATACAGAAAGGTATGAGTTTACAACGTGTTATATATGAATTAACTTTAATATATAAGAATTATAAGCTTAACATTTCTAAAACAAAAACAAAGATAACGGGTTTTTCGGATAAGCAAAAAATAAGATCGAAAATTAATTTAATGACCAACCTCTAGAAGAAGTCTCAAGTTTCAGGTAATTTGGATGTGAATTAGGCTCACAGAGATAGAGATATAAATCTAAAACTATCGACATTACAAACTACAACACCTTAAGAAACAAAACAAGAACATTTTATTACAATTTTATAAGTTAAGTTTTACAAAACAATGGCAAATCCAGCGCTTTTATATGGAAGAGAAGCCTGGGTTGTAACAAAGTGAGTGAGTGAGTGTGTTGGGTTTAAGGGCCCGTCGACAACTTGGTCATTAGGGCCCGGGTTGTAACAAAGAAGATGGAAAGTAAGATACAAGTATCTGAAATGCAATTCTTAAGAAGAACTAAAGACTGTACAAAACTAGTGTCGGGTTGCAGGAAAACCGCCATGTAAGTAGCTACTCCCTTCTATAGTTAATGATTGCGTAAACTAGTGAACTCTCTGAACTTCGAGTAATTACAGTATGGATATTATGTCATCAGTTATCTACTCTCGTCTTTAAGAAGAAAAGATGCAATTCGGCTGAGACGATGTAGTCGGCATACGTAGTCATCTTGTCAGACGTATGATGTCGCTGCAACTGCCTCAGGTCCACGATTGCTGTTGTTGTTGTTGTTATCATTATTATTATTATTATTATTATTATTATTATTATTATTATTATTATTATTATTATTATTATTATTATTATTATTATTATTATTATTATTATTATTATTATTATTATTATTATTATTATTATTATTATTATTATTATTATTATTATTATTATTATTATTATTATTATTATTATTATTATTATTATTATTATTATTATTATTATCATCATTATTATTAGTATTATTAGTAGCAGTAGTAGTAATAGAGGCAGCGGCGGTGGCGGTGGTGGCGGCGGTGGTGGCGGTGGTGGCGGTGGCGGTGGCGGTGGTGGCGGTGGTGGTGGTGGCGGCGGTGGTGTTGGCGGTGGTGACGGTGGCGGTGGTGGCGGTGGTGGCGGTGGTGGCGGTAGTGTTGGTGGCGGTGGTGGCGGCGGTGGCTGCTGTGGTGGTGGTGGCGGTGGTGGTGGTATTGGTGGTGGTGGCGGCGATGATGGTGGTGTCGGGGGGGGTGGTGTCGGTGGCGGTGGTGGTGGCGGTGGTGGCGGTGGCGGTGGTGGTGGTATTGGTGGTGGTGGCGGCGGTGGTGGTGGCGGTGGTAGTGGTGGTAGCGGTGGTGTTGGTGGCGGTGGTGTTGGTGGCGGTGGTGTTGGTGGCGGTGGTGGCGGTGGCCGTGGTGGTGGTATTGGTGGTGGTGGCGGCGGTGGTGGTGGCGGTGGTAGTGGTGGTGGTGGCGGTGGTGGTGGCGGTGGTGTTGGTGGCGGTGGTGTTGGTGGTGGTATTGGTGGTGGTGGTGGCGGCGGTGGCGGCGGTGGTGGTGGCGGTGGCGGCGGTGGTGGTGGCGGTGGGGGTGGTGGTGGTAGCGGTGGTGGTATTGGTGGTGGTGGTGGTGGCGGCGGTGGTGGCGGTGGTGGAGGTGGCGGTGGTGGTGGTGTTGGTGGCGGTGGTGGTGGCGGTGGCGGTGGCGGTGGGGGTGGTGTTGTTGGCGGTGGTGGCGGTGGCGTTGGTGGCGGTGGCTTTGGGGGTGGTGTTGGTGGTGGTGGTGGCGGTGGTGGCGGTGGCGGTGGGGGTGGTGTTGGTGGCGGTGGTGGCGTCGGTGGTGGTGGTAGTGGTGGTGGTGTTGGTGGTGTTGGTGGCGGCGGTGGTGGTGGCGGTGGTGGTGGTGGCGGTAGTGGCGGTGGTGGCCCTGGTGGTGGCGGTGGTGGTGGTGGCGGTGGCGGTGGTGACGGTGGCGGTGGTGGTGGTGTTGGCGGTGGTGGCGGCGGCGGCGGTGGTGGCGGTGTTGGTGTTTGTGTCGTTCTCCCAGCCAGAGTTAGAGGACCACGGTATCTGGAATTGCTGCAAGGTGAGCTTCAGGATTTTCTTGATGAGGTTCCTGTACCAGGCGGCACCTTGGCCTAATGGCTAGAGTGTTAGCCTACCACCTAGGCGGCCGGGGTTCGATCCCAGGTACCCGCATGTGGTATTCGTGGTGGTCGAAGTGGCGTCAGGGTGGTTTTCTCCGGATTCTCATGTTATCTGCGCCACTCCTTCCACCAATTGCTCCATTATCACCTTTCCAATCATCGATTTCGCCGACATTTCATATCATCCTCTTTCTCACTCTCATAGGCCGCGCCGTAGCCGAGTGTTTAGATTATTCGCTTCTCACCAAAGCGGCCCAGGTTCGATCCCGGGCAACCGCATGTGGGATTTGTGGTGGACGAAGCGGTGCTAGGGCGGGTTTCCTCCGGGTTCTCCGGTTTTCGCGGCCATCTCATTTCAGCGGTGCTCCATCTTCATCCGACTGCGGTGCCGTATGTAGTAAAAACGGGTGTTAAACAATACCAACTATCACTATCATACCAGGTGCTTGGCTAACCACCCGCTTCCAGGTGGTCCATAGGTTCCTGTGCTCCCCGACAGGCGTCTGTCCCTAGACATTGGCTTGTAAGTCCTAGGGGGTGTAAGTCCTACATAAGGGGAGGGTAATCAGGTAAAGAGAAAAAGAAAGGTCCCTGCTCCATGGCGGAACAACACTGTGCACTGGTTCAAACGAGATGGTGGTACTATTGTGAACTTGTAAAGGTCCATTTCAATTATTATACCCTGGACACTGGATAGGCCTATGTGACCCAACATCTTGACCAACATGATCTGTTGATCTAACCTCACTAAATTACTTATTTTGGAGACACTCAAGAATATTGCGTTTTAAACAAATCCCCTCAAAGGATCGTTAAAGCATATGGATCTGTCACACCCGCAGTGCTCAGAAACGTCCATATAGATTCGTACAAGGAGACCGTTGAAACATGATATTAGTCAACAAGGCATCATTTTGAACACCTATTCTATGAAAGAAGTCACCATAGCAGTAGCCTTTGATGATAATAATGACGAAAATAACTGCATAATAATAAACAATAACAATAACAAAAATATTAATACTAATGTAATCATGAAAATGATAATACTAAAACTAATTAAAATAAAAATAATAATTATGATGCTGATAATAGTGATTCCGATGACAATACAATAATTACTTGTTCTTGTTGACTAATTCATTTCGTGTTTTCTGGAAGCCAAAATGTAGAACAAAAGAGATAGAGGTAAAATTTTCTCTCAAAGAACAACATATTACTGTCATCATTAATTTCAGAACATAAGAATAGTACTCACGGACGTAATTACAAATTGAAGTAAGAAAGTTGGCAACGTGGAACTACGGGTTTCCTAAGAATGCAGACTGCTTGACTTCAATAGAAAATTAATTAATTGGTAGAAAAGTAACCTGTTGTGTTTCTGAACATATCACCTGCACCTTTGAATTTTCGCATGACTGTAGTTTATATAATACTGAAGACTATACTAATCCTTGTCTCACAGTTCGTAAATAATTGCCTTGACCATGTCAACATGAATATATGTACATACATACACCGTGCAGACAGTTTTGCACTCTGTAATTCTACGGCGTGCAAGATATGCATGAATATTTCTTGGGAGAACCTAAATATAACTTTAAATTATATGTTGTCATATTCCTGAAAGGTATTGAACTAGGAGTATGTCTATACTCCAACCAGCCTTAGATTCGCACCTTGTATCCCTCCGCCTGATGTTCATATCAGCTGCGACTAACACAACGCCACGTGGACTCATGCCTTGTGTTTATGGTGAAACAGAACGATATTTACTCGGGAGTTTTAGGAAAAGCGCTGCTATCGCGTTATGTTCAAGTAGTGTTTACCAGGGTTATTATACATTTTGAAAAGTTAGAGATAATCGTCAATATTTAAGGTACTATATTTTCTGGTGTGCTTTGGTTTCGGCGTGTCGTGGTTAGTTGTGGACGGCCTGTGTTTACATCAAGTGCGGATCTAAGGGTGGAGCGACTATAAGATTCCCTAGTTTTGGTAGAAGTGCAGGTTAAGATTTCGTATTTTGCTAAAATACTTCACATCTCGAACATTAAAACAAAGAGAGAGGAAACTCTTCATTTTCTCGCATTGGGTACGGCATAATGCATAAAGCTTTAGTTTTTATTTACCTGTATCTGAGGATGCCATAATATGACAAAATAAGAGGAAACCATGTGATGAAAGCAATAATGGCGGCCATTCTCTGTTTATAGACCTAGATTAAATCTTTAGTGATACTCGATTCAATAGCGTTGTAAATCGATCATGCAACTCATTTCAGAGGCAAATTAACACTTTAGCACTAAATAAAATCTGTAAGTGCTTTCTTGCAACCCAGCATTTGCCTCGTAAATAGTGATATGATAAGAACAGAGCTGAAAGTGAAATCTATAAATTAAGAAATAAAACACTATAGAAATAATTGGCTATTACATGTAGAGAGGATGGACTATGACAGACTTCCGAAAGTAGCTGTAAATTATAAACTAGCAGGGATAAGAAACGTGGGCAGACCGCAGAAAAGATGGAGTGATTTGCTGTGAAATACGGAGAGATAATGTGTCTAATCCTTGGAGTGAAGATGAATCAATCAGACAGAAATTAAATTCCTCAAGAATGAACAAATAAGTAAATAAAATTAAAAAGAAAACGAAATAATGAAATAAAGGCAGCATACGCCGATTTACAAACGGACTAATTGTGTATTTGCCCAGATCATCAGAGACGGGCGTGCTTGTGGTGCGAAATAGTAGGAGAAATCTAGTGCATTAGTCCTATAATATGTTCAATCTAAGTTTGATTCAAATAGACATCCGTGTGTTACGTGCAGCTTTTGCATTTTCTCTACATATTTTCAAAAATAATTTGTATAATTTATTTTATATTTTAGTTTCATACTTCATAAGTTTTCTACTTTGGTTTACACCTACAAAGTTTGTTCTGTTTTAAGTGTAATTAAAATAGTTGTAAATAACTTCCTTGTCTTCAGTACTGAAACCCTTTGCACAAATAATTTGTTTGGCAAAATGTTTTTATTTTCTTTATTTTGTTATTTCTATCTTTTTTATTCTATACTACGTATAGCAAGTAGAGCAAATATTGCATTCCCCCCAACAATTCGATATCGAAATTCCACTGGAAATATGTCTTGGTATTCCCCCCATCTTTTTTTTTTTTAAAAAAAAAGTTTTAGAAAAAGGTGCGTGTGTGTCTGAACACAGCATAATTCAAAAACGAAAAGTCGTTTAAGTACTAAAGTTGGTACTTAAGCTCAGGATCTTCCAAGGATGTGACTCGAAGATTTTAAGGAAAGTCTCCCCACCCCAAGCCACCCTTTCCATTAAAAACTGTTCGAAAATTTTGATTTTATCAATAATTACTCAAACGCTTATGATTAAGATATTATTTAAGATATGTTTGTGACACATAAAATGTACAAATACAGTATTTACTGCAGATAACCATTTTGATAGTCCTTTTTATTGATTTGCAGTTTTCACTACTTATATTTTTCTAAATAGGAAGTCCTTATTAGTTTTCCATGCAAAGAAAAAAATTCAATGATCAAACGGCAAACAGAGTTTTATGAACTTACCATTTTTTCAAAAGTAAATAGTGATATGAAGTAGACAGAGGAATAAGAAGTTTGTACAAGAGTGAGCAGAGAATGTCAACTGAGTACACACATCAGATTTTTGATCGTTATAACGTCCGCATTAAACAGTAACAACCATGAATTAAATCAAAAGAAAAGGCTGTGTCTTTAAGAAGTATAAGTACCTACATATTTACTAGCATTACATGCTGGCTTAAAATAACATTAAAAATTATAAAAAAAAATTTGAATTTGTAAATTGTTATAACCTTTGGGATGAACTGAAAAGCGCGGCCTGGGTAGCATCTAAATATTGAAGAGCTCAACACTATAATAACAAAATAAGAAGGGAATTGGAAACAATGTGAAGAAACAATGTCAACGTAGGAAAATAGTTACTTTAAACTATCGATCCTAAGGGAAACAACACTCAGGAAGGCCCAAAGCAGACATTTGTTGTAGGATGTATGACGATGTAGTGGCGCTTATCTTGTCACACTTTGGTGTAACAGCATTTAAATATTATGGATGTATGATACTGCAAATATAGTGCAAACGTTGAGGCACGTATGAAGTTGCATTTGTTAAATTGGCCACGGCTTAGTTTCGGTCAGAGAGCTAGACGATTCTTGTCCTTATACCTACCTCGAGCGTGCTACGGATCGATGTTAATGTTTTTTGGCTAGCTTATCCATCTTGTGTCGCTTTTGATGTTTCATTTCTCCTTGTTTCAGTTTAACACTAAAAATAAAACACTTAATCATAATTCACAAACAAATTTTCTGTTCTTCCTTTGCTGTGCATTTGACGAATCTGTGTAAACACAACATACACTCTGCAGTACTTCTCGCACTTCTGCCTTCGTGATCACATAGGTTTTATATTCAATCTATGTATTAATCTTATACTTTACTTCCCAGTATATAATATTATCATCAATTGAGGCGTTGACATGGGAAAGGCAGTAAGTCATGAAAAGACAATTTTACAGCAGAAGCAAAAAACGTTTTGACACTACAAAATAAGAGATTTAATTTCCAAAATGTTTACAGAACATCCATTTTAATTTAACAAATATATTTGAAGTAACTTAATACAATAATATAAGAAATAAAATTATGTTGTGCAAAGATTGCGGTAAAATGCATGATATTTGATGTCCATAAATTTCAATATCGACAGCTGATCTTTTTCTTAGCATCACTAATGATGGTTCTTTTTCCAAGTGGTGGTAGAGAATGAATTGTAGAGATGTCCTTGACAAATTTACCCTCCCTCCATGGCTCGATTTCATTGAACGAATATTTCATTTCTATGATGGGCAACTTTTTCTTCGCAATTCTAATCCAAGAAGCAGAACTGATCTTTATTGGTGATGTATTCAACCATGTATCACATACACAGGCGAAATCATAGAAATCTTCTTCTGCCATCTTTACAACATTGAATAGTTGAATATTCCTTGCTTCTGTAATCATTTGAGCTATTTCTTCGTGAGTCATTGGTTTTGAAACTTTTTTCTCTTCTCTATTATGCCAAACTCTCGGTCACATGACATGTATGAATGCCCTGACACCAGAAATTTCGAATCAACATTATCAATTATGCTGTTTACCACTGCGTCGATTAAAATCATTAAAACCATTCTATTTTTATATTGGCCTGTGCAGTTGTCACACCATACAGTCAAGGATCCTTTCTGAGTTATATCAAATGTGAGTACCTTTAGAAGACAGGAGGCCACCTCATTTCCTCAGCGACCAGCAATACCCTCATGTCACAAACACATGAAACTCCTACTAATGTCTCCAACGCGTATGCAAAAGTTGAAGTTCGACAGCTGAAAACTGTAAAACATGTTGGAGTGTGTGAGTGTGGGAGTAAATAACACCTGTTGCACATTCATGCTGATGGTGCATGTGGTAGTTCAGGGCATCCGTGAAGAAGTGTTAATATCTCTCAAACGTTTCATAGCTTTCTCAGCTTTCCTGACATATCTCTTTTTCAGAAATGAAACGCAGCTTTTCTGGTCCCACTGCACAATTTGTTTTAGCTTTCAAAAGGTCACGTGTTGAACAAATGCCTGTTCTAGGGCGATGGAAGGAGAGTTTGGGAAACGATTTCCTATAAAACCTTCGATAAAATTGCTGGCTGATGTCTGATTCGGGGTAAACTTTCATAAACGCACGATATATCCTTTGGATATTAAGACCACGGCTCAAATATTATTTCTCAGATTTTTGCGTTTAATAATGGCTTTCTTCTGTAGGAAATTATGAAATACGAGACTTTATGAACTGTCTGTCATGTTCAGCGTATTTCACTTTATGGGAATGGGATTGCGGATTCTTACCTCTCTGATCTGAAAAACAAAGCTCCCCTTTCTTTTACTTTTCAATCAAAGTGTAAAGACGCTATTGGGATAATCCTAGGACATCCTTGAATGTCTTGGCGCACACTTGAACATGTCCACGTTTTGAAGGCAAGCAATACGTGGCAGATATTTGTCTTTTGCTCAATGCAGGATCATCGATATTATGGTCTGTTTTATCTGAACAATATTGATTAAACCACAAAGAAAATCACCTTGACTTATCTGATTTTGGTTCCAAAAATCTGAGTGCAACTTTTGTACTTCATTATCCTCAAAGTGATGACAATTATATGTGCATTTTCAAGTAGCTTGCAGAAAGGAAATATACAAACGAAAACTAGGCCTTACGAGTTAATATAATCAGTAAATATTGATATGACTTACCAATTTATATGGAACAAGTTTAGGCGGCATTTTGCTGTAATCACAATGGCTACTAATGTTAATAATGTATCAATAATGTAAACGGAAACACAATAATGAAGACTGAAAACTGGCCACTCAAAAGGCTTGTTGACTTACTCCCTTCTCCATGCCACATCATGTGCTATTACTGCAAGTGCCATCTTTGATCATCTGTAAGAAACCAACTGTTCATAAGTTTGGCATATTCCTGTTTCTGTGCCACTGGCGACCCCAGTTACTACCTTTTCGATGAAAAATCTGAGAAATGATCGTTTTTGACTTACTACGTTTCCCAGGTCAATGTCTCAATTGTTGCACTCCCGATAAAAGTTAATTTTACACTTTTCTTGTTGATTAAACATGCCATATCAGCTCCTTGATGCCTCTGTTTTATCTGATGTTATTCTTTTAGAGGGCTTAGGAAGAAGCTGCCTCAAATGCCCCCATTGTTATCTAAGTATTACAGCATATTATTATTATTATTATTATTATTATTATTATTATTATTATTATTATTATTATTATTATTATTATTATTATTATTATTATTATTATTATTATTATCATTATCATTATCATTATCATTATCATTATCATTATCATTATCATTATCATTATCATTATCATTATCATTATCATTATCATTATCATTATCATTATCATTATCATTATCATTATCATTATCATTATCATTATCATTATCATTATCATTATCATTATCATTATCATTATCATTATCATTATCATTATCATTATCATTATCATTATCATTATCATTATCATTATCATTATCATTATCATTATCATTATCATTATCATTATTATTATTATTATTATTATTATTATTATTATTATTATTATTATTATTATTATTATTATTATCATTATCATTATTATTAACACCATCACCACCGCTACCGCCACCGCCACCGCCACCGCCACCGCCACCGCCATCATCATTATCATCTGTGCTGCCCGCCTCGGTAGCGTGATGGTTAGCGTGTCTGGCTCACGTCCAAGAGGTCGCGAGTTCGAATCTCACTAAGGGTAAGTTATCCGGGTAAGGTTTTTTTCCGAGATTTTCCCTACCCTGAAAAGACAAATGTCGGGTAACTTAAAGCTCCATGGACCTCGGGTTCATTTGAGCATCATTTCACCCATTTCATTTCATTCATTTGTCCGATTTGACACAATGTTGGAGGACGCTAATTTAAAAAAAAGTCATCACTGCATATACTTGGATAACAATGATATCCACACGTTTTGTATATTACAATAGAATATTAATAAATATTTCGATTGGTACACAAAATGATAATTTACATTACATATTATACTTTTTTTCTTCAGATACAATAATTAAAATAGTTCGTCATTACCTTTTAGATTTTTGGATTTTTCCTTAAATGAGTCGCTAGAAAGTACATATTATATCGCACAAGAATATCAAATAGCGATTCTTTTGTAAAATGGTAACACTTTCTCGTTAAGTTTAGCCATAACAATCTCTTCTAGTTACTAACCTTGCATTTTACAGAGTTAAAAATCATATTATTTAAGGTAGTGTAACTGCATTACAAATATCGCAGATAAAACAATCATATCATTCCGCGTGCTAGAGAGCCTAGAATCACCTAATAATTAATTTTCATTCTAAAGGTCGATTCTTCTCATAACATTCAATTCGTCGATTAACACACTTTCAATAAAAATCTCTCATCACTTAATTATATTTCATCGAAGCTTCTTTTTACTTTCATATCGTCGATTCTCTAATACAATAATTATTTCTTAATCATTTTCCCTAATCGCTAATAAATACTCTAGAAAACCAGCACGCTTCTTTAACAATAAAGTACGTCACTACCAATAATTATATTTGGAACAAGCCTGGGTGCTACTAATCGATTATCTCACTTTCCAGCAGTTTTACTTGATTTTCAGCATAACTCTAACATATTTTCTATATTTAGTTTGGAATGAATTCTGAGATATCGAAATGCATTCCTAAAATTCAGTGGCGTATATTGTGGGCTACCAAAGCTATCACCAAAGCCCATGTTTAAAGTAAACTAGAAATTAATAAGTGATATTAATAATAATTGCAATACCAGTCAGTTTCCCTGATGGAGAATTAGCGCATCGGATGGAATATACCTATCTCGTTCACTATCATTGAACAGAGGGCAGAATAGGGTTTCGGATGCTTGCTGCCGCAGCCTTCATTACGATGCGGGAGAGAGAGGTGGGGTGGTAGAATACAGGAACAAGGCTTCGGAGTCCCGTTTCGCTATATCCACATGAGCGTCTCCGAAATGTGCCGTGTGAACACGGCTTGCTTGGTTAACAAGAACGGTGTTTTTAATATTGTGCGATTTTTACGGTCCCCAACAGCTATATTAGTATTAGTGTTATTTATTTCATCGTACACAGTGTACCAAGACAGTCGCTAGTACTAACTCTTCGAAATGGATGAACAATGTGTAATAAAACAATGAGTGAAACGACCATACTCGCAGTTAAAACACAAGGATAGGGTAAAGGCGGGGCAAATGGACAGGCTAAGCACATTTTTCATAATGAAGGTCATACTATTTACTGTAGAGTCAAAAATATTATTATAACAGAAGCACTGAACCTTCAGTTGACAAAACTGAAAATTATATAGTCTAGAATAATATACATGAACAGAAAAATATTAATTAGTTTAAGGATGTTAGAATGTCCGTTTGCCCCAACCACAGGGGTAAAAGGACACTCTGTTGGGGGCAAACGGACACCAACAATTTTAGTCACTGTCATCACTTATACAATTGTGGCATATGAAATATGGATCATTTCCAGCCTCTACACAATTAACGTGGTACCAGTTTGCACAGTTGAGGCACTGAACGCAATTCTCACCTTCCTTGTAGCAATTTCGGCATTTCGTCCAGATATCTTCGCCTTCATAGACAAGATTCTTCTTCTTAGCTCCAGTGTTCCGGGCTTTCGCTGCTACCGCCTTTTCCTTTTTAGCACGGACACTCTTCCTCTTTTTCAGATCATTTATAAACTCTGGGCTTGTAATAACTTCAAACTTTCTCGAGTTTCTTTTAGTTCCTGGTTTGCTTTTAATTTCCAGAGTAGTTATTGGATGAGTACTTATCGAGTCGAGCTTGTCGAGGGTGTAGAAACTTGAGTCAGGCCTGCTTGTGTTGGTGAACTGCGAACTTCGCAATTGTTCCCATTCTCTGGGATTGCATCTTGAAGAATGTCCAAAGGTGCCTGATTCTTAGCTTCAAGGATCTCATTTTCAATATCAGTTTCTGCATTTTCATGTTGTTCATTCTGTAAATGAACTTATCCTGGACAAAATACATGGTCTGTAAGACTGTTGGGATTGAAGGGATAAATTCTGCAGCTCCTGAATCCACTGACACAGTTCTACTAGGTTTCACGGAAATAAAGTGGTAAAGAAATTGTGCAAATTGTTCCCACTTCATGTAGCCACTTTCTGATAGAACAATTTTAGATCCTGGAGGCATGCCAATCTCAAAATTCTCATTGTATTGCTGACCTTTCATTACTATACAGGGGGGCACATATTGCCCCCTTGCTGAGACACATGCCAACACACTAATGGTTTCACCCTTTTCGCAGATTGCCTGGCTCACTACATCTTTCTTACTGCGCTGTGATATCACTTTTTTGGTTTTAAATCAGCTGCAGCCCTGTTTCATCACAGTTAAAAATGTTACCAAGTTTATTCCACAAAGGCATTCCATTGTCTCTTACAGTTTTCACAGCACCTGACATGCATTCTTTGCTCCATGTACAGCGATTTAAAGTTCTTTGCCGGTTCCGAACAATAACTACAAATCATAAACAACCTATTTTAGATAGCGAATACTTTGGAAAACATTTTTATGTGGATCACAATTATATCTGTCCCTCAGAAAGCTTCGATAAGAGCGTGTCCGTATGCCCCCACAGCAAGCTGTCCATTTGCCCCCTTCTACACGCCCTTAATATACAGCTTCCCTGAGAGAGGGCAGCAGCTCCTTGGTTCCAGTAAGCATAACAACATATCAAGGTACTCTCTATGATGACTGTAACACGTAGCAGAAGTTTCTAGAAGCCCTCATAATCCGCATAATCCTTGCAAACTCAGCGCATTTTCTTACAGTTTCAGAAATTTATAGACGTATATTTTTACCTGCAGAGCTTTGAAGCTGGATTCCAACAATTCTGGAAGGTCTACACAGGAAATATTTATACAGCTGATCAACAGAAGCCAGATGAACACTCTGCGTCACAGCATAGACTGTTGCCAAACTCGGAAGTCAAAATGCGCTAAAATTACTTAGAAGCTGTCCGTTTGCCCCTCTGTCCATTTGCCCCGCCTTTACCCTAAGTTAGCGATAGTAAAACAGGGAAGGCCTATACTTGCAGTGTGAGCACAAGGGAAAAAAGAACAATCCTTAGGAAACATATCTTAATATAAACAATTATAATAAGTATGTGTGGCTGGCTGGTTAAATTATTCGAATTAAATAAGCTTTATTGCTGGTTGTTTACAACTGAGAAAACGCCCTAAAATACGACGGGTTTTGCAATTTTAGCGTATTTAATTACAGCTTTGGATAATCATAAGAGATCGACAATTAGAAACACAGGATTTGAATAAGACATTAATTTCCAGTGGATTTGGGATTCCACTTTAATATATCCACTGCCATTCTTCACTGTGAAATGGTGAGGAAAGGTTTTGTTTTCATTCCTAGGAATGGAAACACAGGCAATATGTTTAAGTAGCGTCGAGCTATGTCTTCTAGTCATATATTTCGTTGACTGAACCCAGGGACGCTTATAAGTAGTGTAACTTCAGTGGACGTGTGCACTTTCACAACATTTTCTTTTTAAACCATTAGTGTAATGTTACACGCCTGTTTTATGATGTTTACATATTGCTGCAGTAGGTCTCCAGAGAAAACAGCATTGTCTCTCAGCCCCAACGCTTTAATGAGGTTAGGGTTGACGTAACGGTTATAGTGGGGGAAATAATCCTTGGAACAAGGTAGCACAGAGAAGAGCGAATAACATCGTGCACCTGCCTAACTGCTTTTACAAAGGATAAATATAAATGAAATCATGGGCGTAGCGAAGGGGGGGGGGGGCAAGGGAGGGCCGCGGCCCCCCCTTGGAAATTAATGAACTTAATGTGTGACTATTAAACTATTATTTTAATTTTTATGTAAAGAACAATTTCTATTTAGCGCAAATTTATATGGTTATCCGCAACAAATACCATGACTTTTGACAACAAAATAATGAAATAATATTATCTGATTGCATAATTCTAACATTTGGCCCCCCTCCCCCCTGGAAAAATGTCTGCCGACGTTCATGAATGAAATAATATATATAATACCTATTCAAGAGCCAATTATAACGTTTCAAACGTAATATAAGCAATTACGTTGAAGGAGATAAAAGTGCTGAGCATACTTTTTAAAAAATAAATAAAAAAAGGATAAATGATGGACAAATAAATGCTCCCAAATCTGATCACCATTAACAGATGAAACCACAGTATTCACTATTTTTCACAGACGACCAACTGATAGAGATTATGACAACATGGAATACATATATGAAAAGAAAACTCATAGAAGAATATAGAAAACGAGGCTTAAACATCAACATGAACAGAGCTAATTTTATGGCAAAAGAAACACGTGCAAAAGATGTAATCTTGGAAAATGCTATAGGAACAATTAAACATTGCAACGAATATATTTAGGAGTCAAAATAAAGAAAGATCATATAAATGGCAGAATCAACAAAACAACATCAAAATTAAAGTGTTTTATGGGTTAAGGATATTACAATTAAAACAAAAACAAATGCAGGTGTGTATATGTACGAGTATACCAGATGAGTCAGCTGCCCCTTATTCTCGAGTTTTATGCAATCCACATTTTATACTCCAACATGAAAACATCGACCCCATTACTAGGTTCTACCCGCGTATTTAACATGGATGTTTAACACTCGATGAAATTAGTGCTAATATAGATGTTATCACATCGGCTTTTAATATATTCGTAATTAGACAGCTGACGTTTGCACTTCTGCAAATGTTCACTGGAACCAGCGAGAATTACATCTTAAACGGAACGTTTACTTCACACGTTACTATGTAGCTCAGTTGGAACGGGCGCAAGACTCCGAAGTAATCTTTCTGCTGTGAAGGTGGTTCGAATCACCTGCATGTACTAATTTTTTTACCGTGCAATCCTCACAATTTACAAATTATTATTCTGAAAACGGTTATTATATTCATTTTTATTGTTTTATTTATGTTTTATGGCATTGTTTAATGCTTCTTTATTGGTGAACTACAATTAGGTAGCTGTTTAAGCATACCTATAGGTAGATGCAATTGAAATAAGGATCATTCATACACAGGGTTGACCAGATCTACAAGCCACTGTAATACGCTGAGGAAGGGTTTCTGGATTGTCCAGCTCCTCTGCATAAATGCGTTCTTTTAAATAACCCCAGAGAAAGAAGTCAAGGGGTGTCAGATCAGGTGATCTGGCAGGCCAGGGGACTGGTCCTTGTCTTCCTATCCAGTGACCAGGATGTGCAGCATTCAAATGATTGCAGACGATCCTCGACCGATACAGAGGAGTGCCATCGTGTTGAAACCACATCGTCATTCGTTCCTGCAGTGGCACATTCCCTAATAATAAGGGGTGAGCTACTGAGGAATTCCAGGTAGCGTGCTCCTGTTACATTCCCCTCGAAGAATAATGGTTCAACAAGGTGGTCTCCCAAGATTCCGCAACAGACATTTACACCCCACTGCTCTTGGAATGCTGCCTCCCTTACCCAATGAGGATTATCAACACTCCAATAGCGCATATTGTGACAATTTCCAGTTCCATTTTTGTGGAATCTTGATTCGTCAGAAAACAATATCCTGGATGTGAATCCCACATCACTTGCTACTCGCTCCAGCAACCATTCACAAAAGATCACTCGAGCTTCGAAATCTCTCCCTTGAAGTGCTTGGTGTAGTTGCAGGCCATAAGAATGGAACTTATTAGTGTTCAATATTCGCACTACAGAAGACTGGCTGATGTTCACCTCCTGAGCAGCTACCCGTGTACTAGCATGCGGATTATTCTGGGTGGCATTCAAATCTGCTTCTGCATTAACACCCTATGTTGCTGGTGTGTGTCTACGAGGAGGCATTCTTGTAAGTGATGCTATTACATGCAGACGCCTTTCAACATTCCGGAAGCTGTTTGCTGTTGGTTGTAATCTATTCGAATATCTCTCCCGAGATATTTTCTCCGGTGTATTTGTTCTTACTTCCCCGTAGATCAAAAGCATATATCTACGTACTCGTCTGTCGAATACATAATGAAAGACTGGCAAAAAATATTGTGCGACAGCATACGTGTGGAGAACGCAGGAGTCAGTATTCACAACACAATACATCATGCCAGTCCAATGGCGCAGAGGTCATTACACCTGTTCAATTACAAAATGCAGACAACCAAAAATGATTTAAATTATAATGTCCTAAACGCTCAGGGACTTTAATATTAGATTATTGTGAATTCGGTTTCCAAGTTTTGATGAACATAAAAAAAAATATTTGCACTACTGAGACTCGAACCTATGTCATTGGGAGCTTACCGTAGAGGACCCGTCACAATCCTATTCAGCGATTTCGAGACTTAACTGAAAGCGCGTACCGCGTTCAATAGTAGGACTTGCATGCCTGGTGCTATGACATTGCCACCTCGCAAATTTTCGGGCTTCATTTAGCCTTTTAAGACAGTTTTAATCATTTTCTGGGTATTTTAATATTATTACTTAAATGGCAAAAGCTGTTATGCATATTAATTGAGATGCACGAGGCGTAGTTTACGCAAAAATGTAAATAAACCGTTGTTTAATAATATGTCCGTTTTGACTGTACGAGTCCATAATGGATGAGGCGTGTCTCTACTTTTTTCGTAATTTTTGGCAGCCAACCCCTGCTCGAAGTACAAGAATCCACCATTTTCTTTTTAGCTGACGTTGTTAGCGTACCCATATGATAGGTCCAATTTTTCCGAGGCATTTACTGAATTACGTTGCTATGTATACTCCAATAAAAAGTTTGTAAAATCGGCTGGAAACCGGAATTCACTCTCAGTAATCGAGTCGTATGTTTTTGAGGTGTACTTTAGCGAGGAGTACGTTCTGTCCCTTAAACCGCTGTTGCTCTCAATTTTGCGCATTTCTCTCTTTAAGAATGTTCAGCAATATAATTTTAGTAAGCGCAAACCTGGACTAAGGCGCACATGACGTCAGATGGGTGTCCTACCTTCCAAAAAAATAAGGCGTGGCTGACTCACCTAGTATATAATACTCTTATAAATATCTGATGCGTTGTACTCACATGACTTTCTCTACTTTTGTACTAACCATTCTTACAAACTAATTCCTATATCTTCTTCGTGTTGAGATAAAAATTTGTACAAATTATCTTATTGCTTATTTCCTTGTAGGTGCAAGGGGAATATTAGAATACAGCAGGCTTTGTGCGATAGTCAAATCTCTTAAAGCTTTGAGATTCCGTTCTCTTTGCACGCTTAGCATATAAAAAAAATGGACAACCATGTCCCATTTAACCAAAGTTTTCGAAACTGACATAAGTAAGGAATATCTCTGAAATGGTTCACTCTACCAAAAAATTTACTGAGACACAAATTGTGTGTTTTAGTGAAATCTACATTTTTGTATATTAAGAATTCGTCTATCTCTTACGGTTTACGAGTTATTCAAAATTCATCCAGAGTAAACCGGACTACATAGGCTATAGCCAGAAAATTCAAAGTATACATTTCATTTGTCATACAAATATCTTAAACAAATGACATTTTAATCAAAATCATTAGAGCCATTTTGAAGAAAATAAAAATTTTAGAACACTTTTCCATGTAAAGGGTAGTTTAGGGTGGGGATATTTTCTTCAAAATCCTCGTATTGCATCCTTGAAGGTCATTAAACTTAAGTACCAACTTTGGTTTTTAACCGACTTTTCGTTTTTGAGTTATGCTGTCCATAAATTGATAGACCGACAGACACACACACACACACGGACCTTTTTCTAAAAATGTTTTTTCTTCTTGGATTCAGCGGGTCTCAAAATATATATTTCTGGTGAAATCTTGGCATCGAATTTTTGGGTAGAATGCAATACTTCCTTTGCTTACCAGTAGAGAAAGTAAAAACTGTAACATGTGGATCACAGACTTGGCATTTGAAATCCAGAATATTAGCTAAATTAAACACTATAGAAATGGATTTTTGGCGACGATCCGCAAGGATCTCAAAGACAGACAAAATCAGAAACACAGTTATAAAGGAAAAAAATGAAAGCAAAGGGTTCATTAATAGAAGAAATTAAAACAGAACAATTAAGATGATTTGGACACATGAAAATGATGGATGAGCACAAACTGCCGAAGAAAATAAACGAATGGACTCCGGTGGGACGTAGGAAGAGGGGTAGACCGAAATTAATAGGGAGAAAGAAAGGAGATTAAAAGGTGAAACCTAGGAAGGCAGAAAAGAATGGAGAACGAATATAATTCCTAAAGACTGCAGGAAGCTGTTAAAGGCACTGTAAACCTGGACTAGATAGATTTTTAAATATAAATTATCTACAAACTTTTATGAACTTTTCCTATGGTGAGAGAGTAGCGTGTCAGTCACAAATTCAAGAACTCTTGAGTTTTTATCTTTGTTTGGGTGAGAATAACCTGAATGTTTTGTTTTATTTTTGTGGGGTCCCTTAAGCCCGATTCACAACCTTCAAGCAACGGTAACCAGAAGGACAACAGCAACAGCAAGCAAGGTAGCATTCAATATTTTGGTTCACTATAGCTCGGCAACGAAAACGGCAAGATACACTATCGACTAGTTTATCGATTGAACATGAAAGCCTAGATTGCGCATTGAGAGTTCACTTGTTTTTAAGTCACCAATATTTTTTTTTCTAGCTTGTGACTAGAGAGAGCTCTAGCGGCTATTTTCATGGCTCTGAATAATTTCTACAGCGAAAAGTCTAAGGCGCACAATATGAATCTAACATGCTGTGCCTGGTGACGTGAGCAAAAGGTTAAAACTTGGCCTAGACTTCGTTCCCGCTGAAGAAACTTGTGTTACAATTTTAGAAGACAAAGTGATAGAAAAGTAATCGGACTGGATTTTGTAGTTTTTGTTGCAATAATTTGAAATGCAATATAAGAATTTGCAAACATTGTAAGGGCGTAAGAGGGCCGGGAACGAGTGCGAGGTATAGGAGTGCTGCAATTAGGGTATGGGCGAACGAGCGCCGCATAGCGTAGAATATTTAAAGTGACTGAACCGAGGTTCAAACCACACACACCGTCCCTGCGCCGTTCGTGATAACGACGAATATCATTACAACTAATGAATAAGAAACCTCACCTCCAGCCAGGCATGTAATAAGAGTCTGATGCTAGGTCCTTAGGGTAGAATAAAGGCCTCATAAGAGGACAGGGACGCTAATTACTGCAGCCCTAGCTAGGCAATTACTTCCTAGTGAATTTACGTCACCTGTGTAATACCTGATATTTTCAGCGTCGTTACAATTCTGTGAAGGCGCCGTGTATCAATTCCCGTGAGTTAATTTCTCCATTTAAAGCAGCAAGTAAGTTTAAGAGAGTACATGGTAATAATTTAAACTTATTTTGTACGCGTTAAACTGCAGTATTTATCATCACGCACAGTATTATGCATGGGTTGGGAACTCCTAATAGGTAGTGATGAAGGTAACCAAAGTTAAATGTAATGCACTGCAAAAATGTTAGTTCCGGAAAGAAACCAGAGTATAACGTAGTTAAGTGTTATCGAGACATGATGTTAAAATAGAACTCAAACAGCAATTATTTATGCTATCTTCTTTGTCCTATGAATGTTAAACGCCTACGGGAAAAAGGATGATACTCTAGCAATAAAACAACATTTCTCATAATTAACCAGTTTACTTACAACTTACAAGACTAGTTTTTCCGCTTGTTTTTGTTTTGAAATGTTAGGCAGGATTGAATTAAACCGTTGTTTATAATACTATTATTGCTGCTGCAACAGTGAATGGTAAAACGAAATGAAATGAAAAAGTCGATTTCAAGTTGCTTTATCAACTGCAAAACACCCTCATGGTTGTACGTGGTAATCGACTGAATAGCATTAAAATTGAAAATTATTCCAGAATAGAGAGTTGGTGGTATAGCTCAGAATAGCATTGAGCGTACACAGGATGACATATTGGGCGTACATATGGGTTTCACCAAATCTTTTCCAAAGATTCATTCACGTTACCGCTGAAAGGGATCGAAGAAGAATATTGAAGTAACTACACACTTAAAACTGACAGGCGTATTACAGCCAATAGAGATTAATTATCTAGGAAAAGTGATTTAAATTTCTATTCTGGGACTCTTCTCTAGGCCAGCAGTAAACACCCAACAGTCGCCATCCACTGAGCATTTGCAGAATAGAAATAACATCTTTAGAATGTATTGTGGAATTAATTATTGTATTAATTGTTAGTCAGCACTCCAAAACATACCAGGTGGCCCACTTCACCCGGCATTAGAGTAAGTAGATAACGCTTCGTACCTTAAAAGAGTTGCATATCGCACCGGGATAAATTCAGTCGTAGTGTGAGTGAATTTTGTTCTGCTTGTAAGAGAAGCGAGTGGGACAGCAGTTCCCCAGGCTTCAACTATCGTGTATAGCACGTGATAATAGCCAACAATAGTCTTAGAATATTTTCCACTTCACTTACAGGACTTTATTTTTCAGGGAGCAAACTCATTCCTGTATATACTGTGACGTTGATAATTTCGGCAAACATTTATTAAGGATAAACTTCTAAAATTTATACAATCGGAACAAAAATTTATTAAAGTCCGGACATTTACTCTTTACACACACGTGGAAGCATGTTCTAAAAGCATACGTTGCAGAGTAAGATTATGAACCGGCCATTGTTCCTGTCTATACCCCATCCGCTGTGCTGACGAATGATTAGGCAAGCGCTGAGTAATCTGGCTTGAAGTATTTAAACTCCTAATTCTGACCACTCGGGGGTCGATTTTGCCTTGCTACCGGAATCTGCGACACTCAGATTCGCGAAGACAACTTTGGAGAATGGAACTCGTAATGTCAACAACTTCTATCCAGGTAACAACTACAGCTGGCTCTCTCTAGTCTCTCTCTGTAATTTTATAATTTAAGGCATTTTTGAGCCTAATGTACTCCTTTCTTACATTTGGAAAATATACTTCTTAAAAGATATACTTCTTAGACCCTAGAACTACATGTCAGTAATCTTCACCATTCCAGCCCCTCTTAACACCTAATGCCTCTGAGCTACTCCCTCCTGAGCGTCCCTATCATTATGTATTTGGGGATGATTCGTAACCGCTCACGAGTGAACGTTACAATACTGCTGTTGTCTAACATTACGGATTACATATTGAAATTGCCGTAACAAAATCCATGCAAACATGAGGGCACGTAATGTTTCATTGGCTTTTCTTTGATTCTTATTAATGTTATTGTTGTATTTCATCATCATCATCATCATCATTTTTATTATTATGATTATTTATTATTATTATAAGTAGTAATGGTGGTGGTGGTCGTGGTGGTGACGGCGGCGGTGGTGGTGGTGGCGGTGGTGGTGGTGGTGGTGGTGGTGGTGGTGGTGGTGGTGGTGGTGGTGGTGGTGGAGGTGGTGGTGGTGGTGGTGACGGCGGCGGTGGTGGTAGTGGTGGTGTCTTTCTCCCAACCAGATTTGCAGGACCACGGTATATCATGGCCAACTTGCCAGTACGACATTAAATTCCCCAACTGATTCGTACTTTTCCCGGTTAGACCATAAGGGAATCTCACATCAGAGATAAATACCCCAAGGGCGACTTGGCATAAATAAATAAATAATAATTATTATTTATTTATGCCAACAAACTTACTGTTGGTGTTTTTAAACACAAGCCGTGTGTGGGCAGTTTGTCACAATAACTCAGTGGTAGAGCATCCGTCAGGTAAGCGGAAGGTCTGTGGTTCAAATCCCAGTTGTGGTATTGAGTTTTTAAGTTCCAGTTCTACCTCTCAAACAATAATTACTTTGCACTGGTTTCAAACGAGATGGTGCATCAACTTACTATTATGAATCTGTGAAGGTCCATTTTAATTAGTTGTACTCGGGACACAGGTTGGGCCTAGGTGACCCAATATCTTAGCCAACATGATCTCCTAATCTAACGTCATTAGATTGTTTCTTTTGGAGGCACTCAAGAATATTGTTCTTTAAACAAATCTCCTCAAAGAATCGTTAAAGCCTACGCATCTGTCATAACTCAGTTCTCAGAAACTTCCATATGGATTCAAGGAGAAGGTTGAAACGTTGTATCAATCAAGAAGGCATCATTTTGAACACATATTCTATGAATGAAGTCACCATAGCAATAGCATAATAATAATAATAATAATAATAATAATAATAATAATAATAATAATAATAATAATAATAATAATAATAATAATAATAATAATAATAATAATAATAATAATAATAATAATAATAATAATAATAATAATAATAATAATAATAATAATAATAATAATAATAATAATAATAATAATAATAATAATAATAATAATAATAATAATAATAATAATAATAATAATAATAATAATAATAATAATAATAATAATAATAATAATAATAATAATAATAATAATAATAATAATAATAATAATAATAATAATAATAATAATAATAATAATAATAATAATAATAATAATAATAATAATAATAATAATAATAATAATAATAATAATAATAATAATAATAATAATAATAATAATAATAATAATAATAATAATAATAATAATAATAATAATAATAATAATAATAATAATAATAATAATAATAATAATAATAATAATAATAATAATAATAATAATAATAATAATAATAATAATAATAATAATAATAATAATAATAATAATAATAATAATAATAATAATAATAATAATAATAATAATAATAATAATAATAATAATAATAATAATAATAATAATAATAATAATAATAATAATAATAATAATAATAATAATAATAATAATAATAATAATAATAATAATAATAATAATAATAATAATAATAATAATAATAATAAGGATGAAAATAATATCATAGTAATAAACCATAACAATAATAAAACCATTACTATTAATGGAGTAAATGATAATACTAAAACTAATTAAATAAAACTAATGATTATGATACTAATAATAGTGATTCTGATGAGAATAAAATAACAAAGAATAACAATAACTAACAATAATGACAGAAATAATGAACATGATAATGGGATAATAATGATGATGATAATTTAATAATAATAAAAAAATAATAATAGTAGTAAACGACAAAAATAATAACAATGGTAATAACGATGCGCATAATAATGCTCATAAACACACCAATAAAACTAATCAGTATAAATTAATAACAAAAATAATTGTTATTACAGCGATAATGGTAATATAAATAATAATAGTAATAATAAACAATAATAAGCTAATGAGAATAAAATAATAAAAGCAATAACAATAGCAATAATAACAATAACTAAAAATAATAACAATAAAAATAGAATAACATTAAGAAGCAAAGAAATAAATGCCAATGAAACATTACGTGCCTTCATGTTTGCATGGATTTTGTTACGACAATTTACAATCTGTAATCCGTAATGTTAGACAATAGGAGCATATACAGGAATGGGTTTATTCCCTGGGAAATAAAGTACTGTAAGTGAAGTGGAAAATATTATAAGAATGTTCTTGTCTATTATCAAGCGTTACACACGTTGGTTGAAGCCTGGGAAATTCCTCTTTCGCTCGTCTTCTCTTACAAACAGAACAAAATTATCTCACACCACGACTAGATTTACCCCGGTGCGTTCTGCAACTCTCTTAACGCACGAAGCGTTATCTACTTATCCCAATGCCGGGTGAAGTGGGCCACCGGGTATACTGTCAAATCCTGCGTCATTTCTTTTTAAGTGAAGTGACAAAGGAGCCGCTGAAATTTGTGGGTACTGTTTCGAATTTTACCACAACCTATAGACTGCAGGCAAATGGTTCAACTGAACATGAGAACAGGGCAATTGCGCTAATTTTTAATAATTACGTAAAACGACATGCAAATTCAGTCAGATGCGATTCGGCATGAACACTAGTAAACAAGTGAGTAAGGAATTAACCTTTTCATTTATGCACGGAAACTGGTAATAGTGACCTATATGCCGTTCCAGGCCATAATAACAACATATCTATATTTATTAGAAAGAAAAGAGGGAGATGAAAGAATAGGAATGTGAAGTTTGTACAATGACAATAATAAAACTTACCAAAGTTACGACGGCGCAAGATGCGATGAGAATAACAGTGACAAGGAAGATTGTGAGACGAATCCACCTGCTACTGGAAATGACTTGTCCTGCGCACGGTTCCACCTCATAGTCGCTTGTGGAGACAGGTCCTGCAGTAGCACTTTCAACAGACTTCTGTGGGCAGAATCCGTCCAGCCAGCACAGGTATAGGAACACCATGAGGGTAACTACTGTGGCACCATAGGAGCCCCACAGCACCATGGTCCTGTGCAATGAAATGTAATCCAAGCAACTTAAAAAGATAATGAATAGTGCATTTGTCCAGAAAGTTTTATCTGTAACAGTGAGAGCTTCTGTACACTATTCATATAATTTTGGTGATAACATAACTGCTGTATTTGGTGTTTTCCAGGAGCTTCAAAATAGCTGGAATAATCATTTTGAATCTAACGTTATGCGAGAGCTAGCGACTCCGGCTACAGATGAATAATTGCACTCCTCACACACATTTTCTTCTTCTTCTTGTTCTTCTTCTTCTTCTTCTTCTTCTTCTTCTTCTTCTTCTTCTTCTTCTTGGGTACAACAGCTCTTACAGTCTAGCTAACGCCTACTTTAGAATGACAGCCCACTTAGCCCGGTTAGCCTTCTTCCTCCATCTCCTTACTAAAAAAAAAAATTGTCAAATGCTACTCGACACAATCCAACCATCTCAATCTTGGCCGATCTCTATCTTTTCCCCTCTAGTTTTCCAGTGAAAATCCTCCTAACACTTTTGATGTCTTCCAACCTTATCAGATGGCCAGTCTAGTGAAGTCTTGTATGTTTTATACATGTTACAATACTGGGTTTCTGGTAGTTTTTCTAATTCTAGGTTCTGGGGGTTACTACGAATTCCCTAACGTTAGTCCTTAATGGGTCCGTAAAAATTCTTCTTAGTACATTTGTCTCCCATTGTTTCAGTTGTATAATTTGCTCTGTCATGGCCCATACCTTGCAGCTGTATAACACCATAGGTTCAGTTATTGTTTTGTAAATTTGTAACTTTGACTGTTTGGAACGATGTATTGTTCTAAACACTTTCTATAGTGCATATTTCCTGCAGTGATCCTGACTTTTATATCTTTAATGCAGTCATTACCCCATGTAAGTAATGTCCCTAAATATTTAATTGTTTTCTTTAACTAATTATCCTCTACACCCCTAGGACTTACAAGCCAATGTCCAGGGTCAGACGCCGTCGGGGAGCACAGGAGCCTGGACAGATTCCGGTCAGAGTGAAGACCTGGAAAGGGTGGTTAGTCAAGCACCAGGTATGATAGTGAGGAAGAGGATGATATGAAATGCAGGCGAAATCGATGATTGGAAAGGTGATAATGGAGCAATTGGTGGAATGAGTGGTGACGAAACCGGAGAACTCGGAGAAAACCCACCCTGATGCCGCTCCCTCAACCACGAATACCACATGCGGGTTCCTGGGATGAACCCGGGCCGCCTAACTGCTCGGCCACGACGCCGCCCATTGTACTCAACATATTCCTTAGAGTTAATCACAATATTTTCTTTTCCTTATCTCTTATCTTTGTTTTGGATATATTGATGTATATAGCGTTTCACTCTTAGAAGACAGTATGGAGTTAAATGGGACATCTCTGTCTCTATCTAGCGCATACAAGTTGCCATTAGCCGCGTCCTTTTCTACCCTCGCTCTGTTGCCACATTCCTAATAGCATGGTATAAATATTCATTTGTTATAAATTTCAGGTTTGAACACATTATCCTATGCAGAATTTTTTTCTCTATCAGGTTATATCCTTTTCAGAGTCATTATACATTTCTATAGGTCCAAATTCCTTCAGAAAACGTTTTTTTCAATAGAAGTCCGATATTTGCTGTTTCTACACTCATCACGCACTAACTAACAAACTAACTGCTAGAATGCATCTATATTTTTTTCTTAGGTAGAGTAAACTATAGTGCTACTACCTGCCTACTTTGAATTCTCTATGTTTACCCAGTTAAGGGTTATAATTTTTTAAATTAAATGTTTTCGGAAAATTTTATATCTGTGCACTGCAAAAGTTACGCAGTGTGAAACTTTTTTGTTATTGAGTTTACATCAGGGAACCAGCGAGAACAAATGTTGAGGAAGGTTGGAGAAAGTTTTTAAAATAAACCAAAAGGCAGTAACCTCTTTCTTTTATCCAATAAGGCACACAAAAGGTATTCATCTATTCAGCGTCAGGCCTGACACAGAAGATAGTATAAGGAGCAGCACTAACATTAGTTCGAAAGAAGCCGTGTGTGTAACTGTGAGCTGTTATTGCGTTATTTGTTTAATATTTTTGTAAATATTTGTAGTTATGGAGGGGGAAGCTAGGAAGAGACGATATGTTGGTAAATAAAGAAGTAAGGAACGCCAAATAATTATGAATGTGTTAGATTATTTTTGAAGCAAAATGCTTGGCAGTAAAGGCAGTAAAAGAAACAGGTAAGGCTATCGGGTGTTCAGAAGCAGTAGTGTGTATGATTAAAAAGGAACTAATGGAAGGACCTCTAAGAACGCCATCGAAAAAGAAAGCAAATGGGGCGGGACTACACAAAACGCTAGGTTAACGCAATATGATTGAATAGTGCAAGGTGGAGTGCGGCGAATTGTTCATTCTTTACAGTTTGCAAATATTCCACCCATGCTGAATATAATTTTGTCACAGTTCAACAGTGATGAGACCCTACCAAATTTCTCAAGGGCCACTCTGATTTGGGGTTCGAATATGAAAGAAAGGGTAACAAGTGCATATTAATAGAAAGAGACGATATCGATATCATCAGATGGCGACATAAATATCTAAAAGACGTAAAAGGTTTAGGGACCAGGGGAAATCAATTATTTATACAGACGAGTCATTTGTAAATTTAGGTCATACAGTAACAAAGGCGTGGAGGGATACCAAAGTTAAAAGTGTCCGTCAAGCAGCAATTGAAGGACTAAGTACAGGACTCAGGCCACCTCGAGTCGCTCGCGGAGAGAGATTCGCAACTAGTACATGTTGCAACACTGCGCTCCATTTAACGTGTACTGTCTTTTAAGGGTGAGACGCGCTTTAGACAGTTTTCTCCACATTTATTTCTAATCCTATTTCTTTTACGTTATATTTGAGTTGCTCTTCACTTCTTTCATTGCCTTTGATGTCCGAGTATTCACTTAAAAACCATTGGTCTGGGCCGGCTTTGAACCCGTGACCATGGCATAACCAACTGAGCCATCCAGACGAGGACGACGATAATGGTAATGACACTGATATGATTTTGATAATGGTGAATATCAGGTACTATTTAATCGTGTGAAATATAATTCCTAAATTTGGATCTCGAAGGGATGAAATTCAGGACAAACTTTTACAAAATGTACTAACTTGATCAAGCATCTGTTATGTGTCATAAAGTGATGAGGTTATATCCTTATTGCTCTATGATTGATCTATGTATAATCCTAAAGAGTTTATATTGGCTATTATTAATGGAAAAGTTACCACAAACAGAAATAATTTAGTTTAACAGACCTATTGGTGAATGCCGCCATTGTCCAAATAGCCAAAGGTATATTGGATTTTCAGAATGTTCACTTTGAATGAATGGGTGAATGAACGAATGAGTGAGTGACTGAGTGAGTGAGTGGGGCTTTAAGGCCGGTCGACAACTAGCTCATTTGGGCTCGAGCGTCACTTAGAACTTCTGTAGGAACAAGAATATCATAAAGACGTAGCTTGCAATAAAGACACCGCGAGCATTCCTCATTAACCTGCAAGATTCGAATGTGATTAGAAGTGAGAGTGAAGATGATGAAAACGAAAACGACGAGAGAGATGCCACTAATTCGCCATACGGAATTTTTCACTTCGTCTGTGTAAGTAGTTTTTACTGTTAAAAAGGTATGACTTTCAAGATTACTGCCCTTGGTAATATGGGAATACGAATTAGGGTTGTATTTGCTTGAGTTGTACGGGCCGGGGAGCTAGGTTTATGTGTATGAAAGAAACGGCTTAGAGGTTTCGGCGTTGTTTTCTAGAAAAAGTTCAGAAGAATGTAAACTTACCAGATGGTCGAGGCAAACACATGCAAATATACTTCAGCACGATTATGGCTGCATGAAATAGTTTCCTGTGCTCAGGTTCTGTTACCTTGTTTGTTTCTTAATTTGAGCATTGACTTGATAGTACAAGTAAGAATATATTAGAATCGTCAAAGCTCAGTAGCAGACTCAGTCACTATAGTTAGAGTTGAGAATAATTGTTGGAGATTAAATCCTTTTCAGCCGGTCAGAATTATCGAGCCTTCTTAGTTAATTTACATTGATATAAATGTTAAGTTATGGCCTATACTGATAATAATAAACTAAGATTTTTTTTTTTTTTTTTTTTGCTTGTAGTAATAGTAGTACGCCTGGAGCTAAATGAAGTTTATGAAGCTGCGTTAGGAAGTTTTCAATAACTCGGAAGCCAGAGCTGAAAACTACTGAGTCTCTGGGGCAGTGCTGGTGTGACTCAGGGGGTAGTCGTAAGGTTTAGCCCTCCCTCCACAAATTAAAGCCACGAGAGCTTGTGTGATAAAGAGTTATGGTGAAGTGACGTGAATTACAGTAGGTTATCCAAGCATATATAACTGGTAGAATGGTATTTGTGCTTTTGCTGTCCCTGATAGTTGTGTTAAAAATAGTGCACATCTACTAGGAGTTATATTGTTTTAGAGAGAGAAAATTTAAAGTAAAAAGGAGTAGAATGAGACAGAACATTTCATTGTCATAGTCGGGAATTGAACTACACCTCCGTCCGGTGCTCTAAAAACTGAGCTACCATGGCCACCGTATTAAATTCTCTAACTCACCCGCATTTTCCCGGTGAACCACAAGGAGATGATCTCCAATGCATATGAGTAACATACCCTAAGGGCCACTTACTATGCTGTAAGTACTTAAGTACCATGTAATTGAATTTTTCGGTCTCATTCTACCCCTTTCCAACTTTGTCCTATACACAGCCAGTATGGAAAAACAATTAATTTCTAACTTACCACGCTTTAAGGTGCATTTTTAATAGCTTGTTAATGATATTTTGCAACAATTGATGTTGCGCTATTAATTTTGTATTCGAGTGACACCCCTTTAAAGCCATTTCCTTTTGCTTGCAATGAAGGTTGCCAAGTAGTAGTATCAATTTTATTTTGTATTTCTGTTTCTTTTTCTTTCTTACTTTCTTCTTCTTCTTTTTTTTTTTTTTTTTTTTTTTTTTTTTTTTTTAACGTAAAATCATATTTTAGTGTATCACCAGAATTAGTACTGAGGTTTTGTGAAGTTTTCCACATTGTTTTCAAGGAGAGCAAGCATTGTGTATTTTAACTTCCACTGAAACTGGTAGGTTTCCAACTAACGAGATTATAATGTAACTTAGAGAGCAACACAAATATCATGGAGGCTTCGACCAGTGAAGACCAACTAATGATGATTAACCCTGAGGAAGGAAAAAGAATGTAGAAGAAACAAAAAAACAAGAACACAAGTACACATATGAGTAGCATAAATAAGAAGAAACCAATACTTGTGAGCTGCAGCTAGTAAATAAGTTGAGAATCAAAAAGTAGGTCGTGATGAAAGCTTCCCCTCTTCGTTGAGCTCTTGCTATCAACACAAAGCTTTTGCTTGACGACCTTCACCATACAATGTCAGCTAAGTAAAGAAACACGCCTGTTTTTCTGTCTGGAGACCATTTAAATATTTGCTGCATTTAAATATTCCCATACTTATTCATGTTAAATGTACTCTCGTTAAATAAACCCGTTACAGATGCAGATTTTAAATAACAGAATTAATGTAACTAAAGATTTGGCAGATGAAATATAAATTGAGATTTTCCAATTTTCAACACGTGGCGATCATTCTCTTGGTTAATTTAAACCCTGAATTGCTTAATTTGATGCTATTGAGTTCATCACTTAACAAATTATATACTGAAAAATGATTTTTACTTGTGGTTTTGAATGATATATTGATCTTCCCTGCAACTATACCGCTCGCAAAAGTTAAAGGCATGTGAACGATGGCCAATGCTGAAGCGGAGCGCTGTTGCCAAGCGTAGTGCGTGTACCGGTAGAGGTTCTGTATATAAGAGTGTGTGACATGCATGCACCACATTCGGCAGCGCTGGTAGGAGGGGCAAGTGTAGGATTCGCTGGAGTCTGCAGTACGCCCCGCCTCCATAAGCCTTTAAGTTTTGCGAAGATTATAGATGATTAAAATCTGTATAACATACAATAGACAATTCCAACATTTTATTGAGTGTTATAAATTAAAGCTATACTGGATGAAAGAGTTTCTTTTAGGGTTGGTTTTATAGGAAATTTTTTTTTATAATTCATACAGCATTCTGCTCTATATAGGGTGTAAATGAATAACACCACACATTTCGTCGGAGCGCTTTCGTCGATTGCGTACAGGCGTTTCTTGATCGCTGACAGAACCACTTCCTTCAAATTTATTGATCAAACACCGAATCGTTCTCTCGCAGGGATGATTATGCACACCGTAAACATCACGCAATACACGGAATGTTTGGCGAATAGATGACCCATTTTGTTAATAAATGTTCACAATTTCTGCGGGTTACTGAATGCTGTAAGTTCCATGACTATTTGTCAATAACAACTGTATCCGCATAAAAAAATGACTGCTGTAACTCAATAACAACGGCGCTTATCACTAGAGCGAGGATAAATACCCCATCGCCTGCAATGTTTGCGCGCTCGTATTATACACGCTCCGTGGTGCCTGGCAGACGGCGTAGCACAGGAGTTCAGAACATGTAAACAAACGGGCAGGGCTGTGTAAGAAGCTCTAGTCCATTTACATCAGGTCATATCGTCATCTATTCGTTCCTCAAAAACATTGCAGTGAACAACAATACATTTTTTAAATTGTTCAAAAGTAAAACTTGTTCTTCTGTCATCCAAACAATGTTTGTACAGCGAGAAACTTCTCTCAACGTCACATGATGTTACGGGAGCAAACATAAAATATTTTACATTGTGTTCGTCATATGTAGAAGACATTTTGTCTAGCTGTTATAAAACAATGTTTATTTGAACCATTGTAGCGTAGCCAGGATTTCTCTCCAACACGGTTTTCAGTTTAGTTTGCACTGCTTCGGTGACAGGCGCAGGATCTGCATTTTCAATTTTCATATAAAGCTCTTCTATAAATTGTAAAGCATCTGACAATTTATGATTTCTTGATTCTAAATGCAGAATCGTTTTGGTGACATCTGCAAAATTCTTTTTAATAAATAACAAATCTTTACGTAAATTGCCTGAAATCAGTGACTGAGCAGATTTAATGGCACAGCTGTCTTCACTATCCAAAACATTGATCACTTTAACTATTTTATCATAATACTCTGCATAATATACAGCAGCATTTAGCCCCATCGAGTTAGAACGGGCTGGGGAGGTAAAGGGACCCCAGGGGCCATTTCTTTGAAAATCAGTGACCTGCTTGGGGCTTTCAGAAATATTTTTTTCACATTAGAAATGAAGCTGTCCACATTACTGTACCAGGAGCGTATCGATGAAGGCCGTGAGCGATGCACGTTAAATGTACCATGTTGGGATGTGTTTTTTTTATTTATTTAGCTGCTTTTAGCATGTAGCTTGCACCATCTGTCAGAAAAAGTAGTACATCATCAGTTTTGATCCCCTCTGGCCAGAGCAAAATTAGACTTTTGAAAAATTTCGACAACACTTTTGTGGTTAACTTTATCAATAACTTCAGACGTCAATAGAAATAATTTAGTAGGTCTGTCTGGCGAAAGTACGCCCACAATTACATTTGCAACACACCTCCCCACAGAATCCAGAGTTTCGTCTATGGAAATCCAAATTTTATGTCACCCACGCATTGCCGATTTTGAGCCGTAACTTTATCATAACATTTTGATACATAGTATTTACGTAGGGTTGATGCACTGGGAGGCTCCCGCTTAGTGTATTTTTTATGAAGATTTTAAATTCAGCATGTTCTACTTTGTGACATGGTATGTTACTACGTACCAACATTTTGCACATATCTTCAAAAAACTCCGATTGAATTGACAAATGGTCGCCTGCTTTATTCTTTGATGCTAGAACAAGTGATTTATGTTTTTTGGTATTGCAGTGTTGCTTCAACAATTTCCGTTTCTCCTTGGAATCTCTGATTTGTGAATAACATAACTTACATTGTATCGTATCACCATTCAATACGAAATTATGTCTTCCAAATTCTTCCAATAACTGATTTAATTTACCGTCAGCTAAAGCTGAAGACATTATTCACCTCGTATGTAAACAGGGGTCGCACAGAAAATAACACTCCCTTATCTGTACGGTACAGCTGTCATACTGAACCAGAACACGCTGTTCACCCCTCAGTCCGAGGTAGCAGCGATGACGTCAAGCAAGCAATTCGCTGTGCAGTCAACCTGATTTCTTCTTCAGTAGATATATGTCCTCGCTCTACTTATCATAGGTTAAAGGTAGGGCACTCTTATTGAAAGACCCTATATAAAATCACCAGGGTTAGAAATGCCAACGTGCAATTCTTGTAGCATATTTCTGTGCATTGCATTCCTATTACTAATGTACAGTATACTAATATTTACAATACCATGCTTTCATCGAACGTTTTAATTTTATTGATCAGCAATGCACTGATAAGTTGCTCTAAAATAGAAGGACATTATTTAAAAGTTATCAGTATCATAAATGCCTTCAAACTAGATTAAATCTGCATTAATAACGTACTTTAGAAAAAAACTATGTTACTTACCTGGGCACTGTCAATACTTGTATAGCCGCCATACACAGGAACAATGCCGTAGCGCAAATAATGTAGTAACGGAAATGAGAATCGGGTTGATTTCTATAGTCTGTTTCTTGATTAGGCTTTCGAAACCACAGGAGCATTGGATTCAACTCCTCCGAGTTCAACCACTTTCTGTTTGAAAACAAATCATTATTAAAATATATTATGAACATTTATTCTATATCCTTTCCAAGAAAAACTATTGTCCTGGAATTTTACTTTGAAATTTCTACTTGCAGTAGTAAGCAATACTATATTATGGCGTTGTTTGCTAACTAGTGAAAAAAAAGAAGAAGAAGAAGAAGAAGAAGAAGAAGAAGAAGAAACGAAAAAAAAGTCCATTCCACACTGAAATTATATAGAACGTAATTGGCTTCAATACTGTGAAACAATAAGTGACCATCAACAATTAATAGGAATCAAATTTGAATAGGTGTTTGGGTATACGCACATTCCTGGGAACTAAAAATTCTGCCGTTGTATTATTAAGTGATGCGCTTTTAATATACTGGCGGAGAAACTCAGACAATTTATTGCACAGAAAAGCTGTATATATATACACCTACACATTGAATGTATCCCAATGTTTTTTAACTATCCATGAACAATTTAGCTAAGCTATTACTGTTGTTTCGCACCTGGGAAGATATACGCAATAACACTGCGTATCTCAGTTCTTTTCCCTACTTATTTTACTTCGCATTAATAAGGTGGTCAGATCACGAGGGATCTGTTAGCAGAACTGTGGCCGACAGTTAGTCACGTAGGTCTCATCCCAGTGGGATACCATCTTGCCTTGTCATGTGTCTACAAAGCTCTCAGTGAAATATACAAATGTACACTCAGACGTAGGAATTAAGTACCTACAAGAATCAGAATGGTAAAGTTACATATCTACATTTACTATATACGGCTTAGAATGGGTCAATTATTTTGAGGGAAAAAAACGCAGCAAAACGGTGTAACGTTAAGATATGACATTTTATAATCTATTTGGCATTTATTACAGTTTCACGAGCGATCAGCCATGTGAGGTTTAAAAATATTGAGCTTTCGGCCATTCTAAACTCCATGGCCTTCGTCAGAATGAAAAGCTTTAAATCTTATATTTGGCATTTGACAGACAATTTTGACCTGCTATGCAATGCAGTTGCAAGTAAGGAGCCGAATCTGTACCTGTTCAACGTTGTCAGAAAATGTACATTTGACTAGCTTAAAACAAAACAGGATACTATACCTTGTCCCACTCTTAGATGAAAGTATGGAGTTAAATGGGATATAGATATGTGTCTCTATCTAGCGCATATAAGTTACCATTAGCCTTGTCCTTTTCTACCCTCGCATTGTTGCCAGGTTCCTAATAGCATGGTATAAATATTCAGTAGTTATAAATTTCAGGTTTCAACACATTATCCTACGCAGAATTTTTTTCTCTATCAGGTTATATCCTATCTTTTTTAGAGTCATTATACATTTCTATAGGCCCATATTTCTTCATAAAACGTTTTTTTCAATAGAAGTCCGATATGTGTTGTTTCTATACTCATCACGCACTAACAAACTGACGGCTAGAATGCGTCTATATTTTGTTCTTAGGTAGAGTGAACTATAGTGCTACTACCTGCCTACTTTGAATTCCCTATGTTTACTTAGTTAAGTGTTATAATTTTTTAAATTAAATGTTTTCGGAAAATTCTATATCTGTGCACTGCAAAAGTTACATAGTGTGAAACTTTTTTGTTATTGAGTTTACCTCAGGGAACAGCGAGAACAAATGTTGAGGAGGGTTGGAGAAAGTTTTTAAAATAAACCAAAAGGCCGGAACCTCTTTCTTTTATCCAGTAAGGCAAACAAAAGGTATTCATCTATTCAGTGTATTCTCGCGCCAGGCCTGACACAGAAGATAGTATAAGGAGCAGCACTAGCATTAGTTCGAAAGAAGTCGTGTGTGTAACTGTGTGGAATCTATGAGTTGTTATTGTGTTATTTGTTTAATATTTTCGTTAATATTTGTAGTTATCGAGGGGGGGGGGGGAGTTAGGAAGAGACGATATGTTGGTAAATTAAGAAGTAAGGA
Source organism: Tenodera sinensis (assembly GCA_030765045.1). Lineage (NCBI taxonomy): Eukaryota > Metazoa > Arthropoda > Insecta > Mantodea > Mantidae > Tenodera > Tenodera sinensis. The sequence goes on along the minus strand of CM060965.1, from coordinate 135,372,549 downwards.
ACGCCAAATAATTATGAATGTGTTAGATTATTTTTCAAGTAAAATGCGTGTAAGTAATACAGTAAAGGAAACAGCTAAGGCTATCGGGTGTTCAGAAGCAGTAGTGTATAGGATTAAAAGGCAAGTAATGAAAGGACCTCTAAGCACGCCATCGAAAATGAAAGCAAAAAGGGCGGGAAAATAAAAAAAACGCTAGGTTAACGCAATATGATGGAATAGTGCAAAGTGGAGTGCGGCGAATTGTTTATTCTTTACAGTTTGCAAATATTCCACCCACGCTGAATATAGTTTTGTCACGGGTCAACAGTGGTGAGACCCTATCAAATTTCTCAATGGCCACTCTTAGTCGGTTCTTACATGATTTGGGGTCCGAATATGAAAGAAGAGTGCATATTAATAGAAAAAGACGATACCATAAGATGGCGACATAAATATCTAACAGACATAAAAAAGTTTAGGGACCAAGGGAAATCAATTATTTATACAGACGAGTCATTTATAAAGTTAGGTCATACAGTGACAAAGGCGTGCAGAGATACCAAAGTTAAAGTGCCCATCAAGCAGCAATTGAAGGACTAAGTACAGGACACCGGCCACCTCGGAGTCGCGCGCGGAGAAAGATTCTCAACTATTACATGTTGCAACACTGCGCTCCATTTAACATGTACTGTCTTCTAAGGGTGGGATGCGCTATAGTTTTTAATGGGTGCCTGGAGTGAGATTTGTCATTAAATGGTAGATCGCATTACCAAATAAAGCAAAATTGCATAATAAACCAAAAGTAAACTAATATTTCTAGTAGAAATAAAATTCGACTTCTATATCTGATATCAGAACAGAAAATATATACAGACGAGAAATAAATAAACATAGAATAGAGTAAGTTTCAGAAATCCATGTTACACTTTCAGGACAAAACGATTCGCTACATAAATTTAAGGCAATCCTGTGTTTACATTTGTGCCATGAGTTCCGAGATTTCACCGGAAATATATATTTTGAGGCTCCCTGAATCCAAAAAAGTTATTTTTAGAAAAAATGTCCATGAGCGAGAGAGAGAGAGAGAGAGAGAGAGAGAGAGAGAGAGAGAGAGAGAGAGAGAGAGAGAGAGAGTGTTTCTACGCGTCAGTCTGTGGACAGTGTAACTCAGAAATGAGGTGTCCAAAGTTGTTACTTAAGCTTAATATCTTTTAAGGATGCGACACGAAGATTTTGAAGAAAATTTCTCCACCCTAAACTACCCTTTATGTGGAAAATTAATAGAAACTTTTGATTTTCTAGAAAATGGCTCCAACGATTTTGATTAAAATGCCATATGTTTAAGATATTTTTATCACAAATGAAATGCATATTTTGAACTTTCTGGCTATAGCCTATGTAGCCCTCTTTACTCTGGATGATTTTTGAATAACTGATAAACCGTAAGAGATAGGCCAAATCTTACTATCCAAAAATTTACATCTTGCTAAAATACACAATTTATGTCCAAATAATTTTTTTTTTTTTTTTTTTTTTTTTTTTTTTTTTTTTTGTGGCGTGAACCATTTTGGAGATATTCCTTGTTATTTGTGTGAGTTTTGGCATACTTAAGCTTTCCTCAAATGGAAAATCTTTATTCATTTTTTATATCTTAGCTGTGCAAGGAAAACGTAATCTCAAATCTTCAAAAGAGTTGACTATCGCTGAAAGCCTACTGTATTCCCATATTCCCCTTGCACCTCAAGGAAATACGCAATAAGATAATTTCTGCAAATGTTTATCTCAACTAACACATGGAAGATATAGGAATTAGAGTTTGTAAGAATGGTTAGTACAAGAGTAGAGAAAGTCATGTAAGTGCAACACATCAGACCTTCTATGTAGTATTTTTTGTTTATACAACAGTTTTATTAGAGATAAATGAATCTATGAATTAAGGAATTGAGTTTCTTCTATTATTACACACACGTACGCATACACGCAGTCACCTTGGGCATCTGCCGTATGTCCCATACAACCTCCCCCCCCCCCTCCCCCCCATACACATGTACTATTTACATTATGCGGTTTTGCTGTGCGACTGTGGTGTTCTAGGTTGCCAGTGGCGGGGCAGCCTCTGCCACAGCTTATTGTGACCTAGGGCCAGGGTGAATGGGAGCGCAGAGTAGGCGAGCTGTGGCTGTTCTATAAAATTTTGATTAATGCTTGTTAGCGGTTTTTCGGCTCGCCTTTGCCAATATTGGATATTGTGGGGTTCTGGTGTCTTTTAATGTGCGTCTACATGGGGGAAGCTCTTGTAAACACTGCCTCTTGGATAGTTGGTAGGTTGGTTTCTTGGTGTAGGGTACAGTTAGAGGTGCGGAAGTGAGCGGAGAGAATTTTACTAGCTGCTTTGGCTAGCTTGCCTTATTTTATTCGAAACAGCTGATGGCAACAGTTCGATCAAGGCAACTAGCTGCTTTGGCCAGCTTACGAGGCAGCTGGTGTCGGAAATGCTGGTCAGTAAATACATGTATAATGGCTGCGAGTGATGTGGGACTTCTGCTTATCTCGTTTATTAAGAAGAGAAATACATGTAAGTCGCAACGAGAAATGGAATTAGATCCTATGCTACTTCTTAGGCTAGATGTGGATCCTTAACATACTTTATTCAACAATTCGTATGTGGTCTAAAATACATTTTTAACTATTAGAGATAAAAATCATCATTTGAGATAATCTGTGTCTTCTAAAGGCTGACAGTTCGGTAATTGGTACAGCAATGGAAATAATATATCTTCCAATGAAGAAATCAGTTTTTATCTTGTGGTAACTACCAGGAAAGTATAAGAATTTGATAATAATTGTGATACACATTGTTTTAACAATTTAAGAGCCCTAAATCTACATTACATGACCACCAGCATTATTTCCCTTCCTAAGGGAGCCATGCAAAGGATTTTTACGCCGAAGAAAATGTATCCTCCTTCCCCGGGTTTCAACCCGAAACCTAGGAAGCCAGAGACTAGACTGTTACTCCTAAATAACGCAAAGCAACACTAAGTCGAAATGAAATGAAGTCTAACTTAGAAATAATCCTAAAGCGAGTAAACACTGAATTGTTTTCTCGTACTACACAGCGCAAGAGTAAGTTTTATCGAGAATACCAACACTGCTATCACTAGGTATCTACTGTGGATGGGTTCGTTCCATCTAAGCTATATCACAGATATGTAGCTACCAGATACCTCTTCTGGTCACCTAATGTATAACCTCTGTTGCAAAACTCATGTCTTTCGCACAAATGCAGGAAGGTTTTAGGAGTGCATTTATATATAGTTAAAGTATTCTGCATAACACCAGTCTAGTTAAAACCAATACTATGAAGGCGGCAAAATTCGAATGCTGTATGGAGTAACTTTTTGGACTATAAGCTAAAGGTTGCACGATATTATGGGCACATATAATACATAAAGTGACAGCTCTTAATCTCTACATCCAGACCTGATACAAGTTCATTGAATCTTGTGCGAATATTTGAATTGAAAGTGTCAGTTCTTTTTCTTTGCACTAGCTGACAAGTGAAGCTTGCTTGAAATCAAATAGAGTATGATTAAAAAATACTTTTACAAAGTTTGGGGAGACGTTGCTTACACTGAAACAAGAAAAAAATGCTCTTCTAGGCATATGTCCCAAAACCTTTCATTTTCGGTTTATGAAACTTCACGATGTCAATGAAATAATTTTAAAGTGACACATAACTCTGTTGTTTGATGTCGTCAGCTTGTTAGAAAGTCCTCAACACATGAACTCATATAAGAAGCTTAAAATGTCCTCCACTTGCTTCTATAAACCCTGTCAAATACTCCTCAAAGTGCAGCATGTTCACAAATGAAACGTTAAAGAAGGACTAATATGTACACTTTCAGTTAACTCACTGCATATACACAAATAACAAATAGAAGCAAGCATTTAAGGCAACACATCGCCACCTACACGAGATACAATGACTCAAAGCCTGCTATGAATGAGTAGGTGGATGTGTGTGTGTGTGTGTGTGTGTGTGTGTGTGTGTGTGTGTGTGTGTGTGTGTGTGTGTGTGTGTGTGTGTGTGTAGTAACGCAAGGGAAGTCACCTCGACCCACCGTGATCCCGACATGGATCCTTTGTGGGCTACCACCCCCCCCCAGGGGGAAGGGATGAGGCGAAGTGAGACCGTAGGCTTCAGAGAAAAGAGTCAGCGAAGTCCAGAGACGTACAGAAGTCCCTAACAGTTACAGATATTGACACCTGGCTCACAACCAAGTGTTTTCTCTACCTAGGGAGAGGGCTACGAAATGACCTTTGCTGCCCAGGCAATAACTTCCAGGGAGCACCAGGGAAGAGGTTCCAGAGCGCAAGCAACTGTGCCATCTGTTCACATCAAACCTGAGGTATGACAAGGGAGGGAATAAGAAATGAAGGGAAAGGAATCCGTGTAGTCGCCTAAGTGATATGGGGAATCCACGGAAAAACCCGTGTCAGAGTCACAGCCACGGGGTTCGAACCTGCAACTTCCCGAATGCGGGCTACAGATGTTACCACCTGAGCCAACCCGCTCGGTGAGTAGGTAGGTACATAGATAAATGAAGTTGTCAGGTTGGACCTGGAAGCCCATCGAACGTAAACTTTCATGAATAAATTAATAACGCAAAAACAACGCAGTTTAGGACATATGTATATTTAAGCTTTATTTCTAGCTTCAGTGTGAGGAACTGATCCTCGAATGTTGTAAATGCACTTTTCAATCGTCTGTGTATAAACAGGCAGCTATTTGGTAGGTATAATTCTTACAACATACCTACATATGCACAACTTCATATAAAAGTTATCGAATCTTGTACTGTTTCGAGTTAATATAGCTACTTACTTGCATTCCAAACATGTGTTTTTGCTCGGCAGCAGATTAGATTCAATCATCGAGATACTCTGTAAAATTAAAGTTAGTTATTAGATCACTGTAAAAAAGGAAACAATATGTTCTCATCAACTATTTAAAAGATCTATACAAGTGTAGTTATAACATATATCGAGTTAGTGAACAATCACCTTAAAGTTGGCTAGTTATATTTTCCCGTATCTGTTAGACAAGTAACCTAAGTCTAAATTTACTTTTGAGGTTCTTTCTTGACAGATTCATTAGTTATATGTGATGTTTTCCAAATTCTGCTAATAAAATACTGTAAAAGGTTTTATTTAAGTGGAGCGCAATAGATATTGCATTTTATGCAACAAATTGTCATAAGTACAAATTACACAAGCCTACATATTAAAACCTTTTTTGCTGACTTAATGTTTTATCTGATTATGTATTATTTTAAGTAGCTGATTTCAGACATCTAATCAGAAATTGCGTATCACGTCACAAATTTTCAAAAAACCAACTTATTCATTTGCACAGGATTCAGCCACACGCCAATACTTACTTAACTGTATCTTTACACAAAAAAAAAAAAAAAAAAAAAAAAAAATAAAAAAATAAAAAAAGAAAAAAAAAATAAATAAATAAAAAAAAATATTATAATAATTGTGTACAATATAGGGTCTTTACACATTGAAGAGTCACTGAATTACTTACACACCTATCACCCAAGAACTTCCGCTTATCTAACATGTTTGTGCTCCACCTACCCCGATATTGCTGTTCCATTGTCTTGATATCTTGGTGGAAGCGTTCGTCTTGTTACTCACTTACGGAATCAAGATTTTCAGGAAAAACATTGAGGTGGTTGTGTAGGAAATGCACCTAGAGACTCATGTTTACTCCCATCTTCTGTGAGAAAGATAACTATGAATCTCATAATTATCTGACTTGTAGTTATCTAGGAACTTCGTAACCACATCACAATAAGCACACCAACCATTCCTCTCCATACTGTTCATCGTATTGACAAATTGTCTTTCATTAGCATCCGTATCTGAGGCCCATCAAAACACCTGCTTTTATTTTCTCATGGGAAATTATTGAATAGGTACATAAAACAAGCACCACCTTTATTCAAGACTTTTACATACTGTTTTTGAGCCCTTATTTTATCACGGTCAATAAGAGGTTCATTCTTTATATTCTTGTCACCAGCATGAAATTCCTTCCTTCCAGGCAATTCTTTTCTTTTCCAGTGTTCTGTCCTAGCACGACTATCCCATTGGCATAAATAACATGGAAATTTCGTGTAACCTGCCTGCTGACCCAGAAATATCAGTATTACTTGTAAATCACCACACACTGTTCAGCAGTGTTCGGAATGCTTTATTTTTATTGAGAATTAATTTCATTGTGTTATAGGTTTCTTTCAATTGAATGGAATAGTCAATGGGAACAACTACTAACTTATTGTCATTGTGCAGCAGGACACATTTTAAACTTCTTTTAGAGCTGTCGATGAAGCCTCCATTCCTGCACATGATACACCCAAAAACTTCAATCATTCCCTGCACATTTAATTTGTTCATCCATCTCAAAATATTTCAAAGGATCTTTCTCTCTAACCCCATACATAAATGTTGTTACAGGAACTAACAAATTCCTTTCTTTAAGTCTTGAACTTAAAACTTCTGCAGAGGCTTTTGGCAAATTAAGATCTCGAACTAGGTCATTTAACGCAGCTTGAATGAACGGCTTACATATACTTGTGACATCTGTTGGTGCAAAGTCACCATCATCACCATTTTCATTTGTTGGGACAGGACTAGCTGAGTCACTTGCAGTGAGTGAGTGAGTGTGTCGGGTTTAAGGGCCCGTCGACAACTTGGTCATTAGGGCCCCGAGTCACTTGCAGAAGAGAATGTAGTGAAAATAGGGATTGGAATGTTATCTGAGTGAGGAATTGGTATTTTAGCTGACTCCAGATTAGGATAGTGAATGGTATGTCTTGTTTTCTTACTGAAGCCAGATACATTTACCACACAGAAATAGCAGTCACTTATATGGTGATGTGACTCTCTCCACACCATTGGAATTCCAAAACCCATAGATTTTCTCTTTCCTTTGGTCCAATGTCTAAGGTTTTCGACGCATGTTCTGCAGACTTTATGTGGTGCCCAACTTTTGTCCTGGTCGTCTAATGGATCCGAGAAATAGACATTGTAGGCTTTTATTACAAATTGTGTGACGTATGTCCTGTGTTTTGGCATTGTGACACAGCTAAAAATGTAGCAAAATATGTTTAGATCATTCTTACACGTGCGACGAAGGGTTGACATTCTGAAGTCTACTACAGACACACTTCAGATGAAACAAGATGAAAAATATTCTTTTAACACTAAATCTAAAACAAATTAACAATATTTTAGTACAATTTGATCTGAACCAATTAGTGAATTATTTAGCACTAGCACTCGTCCCGAGTCATTAAGAAGGCAAAGTAAATTTTTTTGTGTGGGAAAACCTCACGTGATAGTGAAAAACTGATATTTTTTAATTTGGATTTGATCGTAGATTGTGTTATCGATAAATTATCGAGTCACAAGTGACCAGAAAAGTTGTCTAGAGAATTTGACTATCACGAGTTACATTTATTAAGACCATTTCACGAACTAAAGGACGGTACAGCCTATGAAATGTTAAATAAATCCTGTATTGTAAGTACTAACCTCATAAAAGAAACATATAGGGTGAATACATTCATCAGCGTCCATTGACAGCCTACAAGTTTATTACATTGATCAGAGTATCTGCTGTTAATTCATAATTTCGTTCAATAGAAAGTTTGTCAACCTGATTCCAAACATATTTGTTGTTGTATTGTGTGTTCTGAAGTTTCTATCTTTGAATTATTTCATCTATTTCAGCATTAGGTGCTTCACCGAAGCGAAAGTCAGCCATTTTTGACATTTAAAACTAGTGACGTGCGTCAAATTACGAAAGGTGTTGCGCATCTGTAGGACATTGCAGCTAGATTCTCTATCGTGGTCACAATATAAGAAAAACAGAAGAAGTGATAATATTCGGAGGAGGTGATAATGGAATTTGATACATTTGTCGCCAATGAAGAGCGTCATTGGTTGAAATCTGAAATTGTTATGCACATGACTGATTGATTTCAACCAAGTCACTATGAGTGGAATAGTCATTAAAATGTTTCAAACATGCACCCTGGTGCTACAAAGAGAGACCAAACTCCATATAAGCCTGAAGTTTTTTCATTACGCCTAAACTTCATTCCGCCAATGAGCAACTGCATGGAACAGTTATATTGCTCTGTATAAAGTTTAATGAGTAACAGAAATATACTATCATGATTTCAAAATTAAAAATTTTCATATAGTCATATATGGGGAGCCTGCGGCAACGAAAACTTATTAATGCAGATCAAAATATTTTGGTGTTCTTGAACTTCTTCGTAAGAATGTTCCTTACTTTCCTTTGCAACAACCAGCCAGCGATTAAATTTATTTTTTATTCACGTAATAGATACGAAATGCGTGTAAAACTACAGTTTCATGGAATTTCTGGCAAATATACAAGATTCTTGAACTTTGTATGTGATGAAGTACATCGCTTAAAAATAGTCTGAGAGGGTGTTATTTCGTCTGGGACACGCAGAGGTGTCATCAGTGCATCACGCATTCCTAATGAATAACTGTCGATTAATCAAGAATTAAATAAACACTGGTATGCTGTGCTCATGTTCTTCATGTTAAAAGGGGCAAAGAAAAGTAAAGTGGAAGAATCCAAAATAGGAATAAAAGAGTATTAATGTAAATCTATACTAATATTTTCAAGAGAAACTTCGTGTACGTAGGGCAGTTCGCTCCGACGTATATACAGCTTTACAACACCTTCTGGTTTGCTTTTCACAAATTACAGAACTAGTAAATATAATTTACTGCACCTGAATACGAGCATATTGGAGTTATAAAATATGCTTGCGTAAAAGGCCTTGGTTTATAGTTGAGAATAACACAGACCAGAAGTTGTTACTCCATAGAATATAAATAGTTGCTGCTTCCGCAGAGTACAAGAATAAAATTCGGTTACTTTTATGAATTTACATAGAGGGTCATAACGCTATACTTTTTTAAGTTTATTGCCCTTTAATCGATTACGTCATATAATCTTATTCGGTGACCCTTCTTAACGGAGATACGAGTGCGGGACCTCTTGATTGTGGGAGATACGCTACCCCTACACCAGGTGGTGGGAAATTGATTACATTATAAGAGCAAGTTACATTTGTTTCTTTAATTGATATTTATTAAAATATTGCAGATAGTTATGTAATGAAACAGAATCAGAACCCTTGAATAATCTTTATTACAATTCTGTGGCTGTGTGCATTGATGTTTATGTAGCCAGAAAGAAAGTTTTACCTTATACCACTTGTATTTGTCCTGTAACCCAGTTCGTTATTAGAGCAAACTAAATAGTTGTATAAAGAGGGAAAACTGCTTAGATTATAAATCAGTAAACCGATATTTTACATTAGGCTGTGCGCCGGGCGGATCTTATAAATGAATGAATCCCTGTAGCATCTTGTCACACGTTGAGGCGACACTTGCAGCAGATGTTCAAAGCGTCATCCAGAATATTTTGCGTATTTTGATGAGTATTCCGCAAGTATATTATTCCTTCGAGGTTTTCCTGTATTTACACTAATTTACTCAATTTTGTTAAGTCCCATGATTTCCAATAACTGAATCTAAATCTTCTCAGGCCGTGGCGAACAACGAAGCGTCCACGAAAATATGGTGATTAACCCTAGACTAAGTTTGTATCAGAACTGCATTTTGTTGTATCACTCTTTACAGTAAACTTGGTTAAATAATCACTCCACAATGTAATATCTATTGCTTTAAATGACACTAGGATAGGTTTTCTCGACTTCCTTTTGTGTAAAAAATACACATGTTATTTATTTTTAAATATATGAAGATCGATCTCCAAAGTGTCTTGATTTTTCCATTAGGTTTCGAGGGCTTAGAATGGAAACCATTTCAGGTGAGAGCATTACTTTTCTTCAATGTGTCCAAAAGGGTTAACTGGAGCTAGGAGTGTGGAATCTTATTCGTTGCATATCCTAAGAGAAAGTATGAAAGTTGAAAATTTTAACCTCTGAATTATCTGAGGACTCACTCTACCACTCCGTCCGAGGAATCTTCCACTGTCACAGAGTATTTATAGGCTGTACAGCACTTCTAGAGCTTGGAAGACTTTTGGACGAATGTTAGGGAAATCAGATGTTCCACCGATGTTTCACATTACTTTTCTGAATATCAGGAAATTGTTATACAATATTTGCAATAGTCAAAATTACCAGCTGTAAGGGGAAGAATTAACCATAAAAATCATCATTGTACAATAACATAAAATAGGACGGTGGAAGTAGAAGTATGCAATTAATTCCTCGTTGTTCAATGTCAACCATGCAGGCCCGTTACGGGTAATATTTTCCAAGGAAATATTAAGGAGAGTTTCCTTTTTACATTACCTTCCATTACAGTTTTACAGATTTAATGCCTGCAAACCAATACATTTTCGGAATTGAAGTACGGTCTTCTCTGCTCACGAATTTTGGAATTTCTAGTTTGATTTCATCTAATAAGCAAAGATAAGTTAACACAGTTAACTTGTGTTTTCGTATATTAGGTTATATGTTTAGTTTTTCATGGAGACAAACTCTTTCGTCTTTGTTAGTTGAGATACTGTAACTAAATCTCTTTGCACTTACTTTATGTTCTATACCTTTGTAATTACTATGGCCTCATCCAATACAAATTAACACTTATATCCCCAAAAACTCTTTTTGTACATCCACTTTCTCAGAGCTTGCCTTCTAAACCTGCAAAGTTACTCTCTGCCTCCTTGGCAACGTGACATCATGCCAAGGAGCATTCCATTTGGGATGATTGCACACGAAAGCTCGAAGCAATGTCACAATAAACACATCCTTGATGATAGAAGCAAGACTTCCTTAAAGTTTTCATTGTTTAAAATACATGCAATAGAAACAGCCACGCACCACTATGTATCTCAAACTATAGGTATTCTGTAAATGTCACTTTTCACAATAGTCACACAGTTTTAAAATTCAGTTTCAGCACAATTTAAACATTTTTAAAATGAACTGAGCATTATTCCTAAAGTATTTTTGCACAACCAGCATCTACCGATTTGCAGTTTTGTCTCCCTCCTTCAAGGATTCTGCCATTCTTATAGTACATTAAGTGGGATAAAGGAAGTTGGTTAAAGCACTATTCATTTGGACTTCTTTGTCATGACTTACCGTTAGACCTATATTTTTGGCCAGAGTACTCTCTGTGATGTTGGCGAAAGGTTTATCGGCGCCCCAGCACTCCACGTATTTTGTCATTTTAGATGGAGACCTGTTTCTGGAATGAGGTCCATGCTCAGCTTTCAAATTTGAGGACGAGTTAGAAGAGCCCCTTCTGTCGTTTTCTGACTCAGACTTCTGCAATAATAAAGAAGCGGTATAAGTTCGTGTGTACAATGACTAAAACACTAGTATGTATTACGGGTACACTGCTAACTGAAACGCTGTACAGAACATAGCGTTCAAGGACGACTTACCTACACGGAAATCAAAGTCTTTTTGGAATTGTCATTTCTTCACCTAAAGTTTGCTAACTTGACGATGACTCTCTTAGCCTTGCTTTAGAGTAAACACTCAATTGCTCTGTTCTGAAAAGACATCCGTCTCAAGTATGTGAAATATGGTTTTTGACTGGTATAAATTAATCTAGGATCACGGCTTTACTTGCAAAAAAGTATGCTACCCAATGTTTGAAATGCATGCACATGGATAGTGGCCAGATCCGAATTTGATTGAAAATAACTACCATACCAAATTATTGCTCTGTGCTTCTTTATTTAGGATACTAGGATAAAAATATGTGTTGCAAGAAGTGATTTAAGTACAACAGAAATATATCGTTAACAAGTTTGCGTAAACTCTTTTTATGTGATCGTTAGGATTAACCCCAGCGGCATTTCATTGTTTCTCAAAACGACCAACAATGAAAACTTTGAAACAATTACGCAATTCAGTAGCAGAAACAGTGTTTGCCAACAACTATTAACTGCATACCCATAATAAAAATTAAATGACAGAATTTAAAGAATTACAAAAGATGGGCATACAGAACCTCACTTGGTAAGGCTAGGCTTAACGCGTATATAGTAACTCAAGGACCAGTCTTAAACAGACAGGCCCAAATGACCTCGTTGATGGGTCCTTAAACGCTACTCACTCCTTCACTCACTCACTCACTCACTTCCTCACTCACTCACTCCTTCACTCACTCACTTACTCACTCACTCACTTACTCACTCACTTACTCATTCACTCACTCACTCCTTCACTCACTCACTTACTCACTCACTCACTCCTTCACTCACTCACTTACTCACTCACTCCTTCACTCACTCACTTACTCACTTACTCACTCACTCACTTACTCACTCACTCACTTACTCACTCACTCACTCCTTCACTCACTCACTCACTCACTTACTCACTCACTCACTCACTTACTCACTCACTCACTCACTTACTTACTCACTCACTCACTCACTTACTCACTCACTCACTCACTTACTCACTAACTTACTCACTCACTCACTTACTCACTCACTTACTCACTCACTCACTTACTCACTCACTCACTTACTCACTCACTCACTTACTCACTCACTCACTCACTTACTCACTCACTTACTCACTCACTCACTTACTCACTCACTCACTTACTCACTCACTCACTCACTTACTCACTAACTCACTTACTCACTCACTCACTCACTTACTCACTCACTCACTCACTCACTTACTCACTCACGCACTTACTCACTCACCCACTCACTCACTCACTCACTCACTCACTTACTCACTCACTCACTCACTCACTTACTCACTCACTTACTCACTCACTCACTCACTCCTTCACTCACTCACTCACTTACTCACTCACTCACTCACTCACTTACTCACTCACTCACTCACTTACTCACTCACTTACTCACTCACTTACTCACTCACTTACTCACTCACTTACTCACTCACTCACTTACTCACTCACTCACTTACCTCACTCACTCACTCCTCACTCACTCACTCCTCACTCACTCACTCACTTACTCACTCACTTACTCACTCACTCACTCCTCACTCACTCACTCACCCACCCACCCATCCATTCACTCACTTTTAAACAGATAGTCAAAATCGATAAAAGTGTGAAGTATCGTAGATAATAGTAATAATAATAATAATAATAATAATAATAATAATAATAATAATAATAATAATAATAATAATAATAATAATAATAATAATAATAATAATAATAATAATAATAATAATAATAATAATAATAATAATAATAATAATAATAATAATAATAATAATAATAACAATGACAACAACAATGTCATTGAGGTGGAAGTTAGACTAAACGTGTTTTTATTTATAAAGGCTAATAATGAACTTTCAAGTTTCCATACTACCTGTCTTAACTCATTGGAATAGTCTACCGCCCAAAGAACAAAAAACGGTCATTTTAACAATTGCACTATGTAAAGGTCTAATGCAGTGCGCTTTAAACCGAAAGTGCAAACTTCCAGAGTGGGGGAAAAAAGAAAGAAAGAGAGAGAGATAGAAAGGAAGAAAGAAAGAAAGAAAGAGAGAGAGAAAGAGAGATAGAAAGAAAGAAAGAGAGAGAGAAAGAGAGAGAGAAAGAGAGAGAGAAAGAGAGAGAGAAATAGAGAGAGAGAAAGAGAGAGAAAGAGAGAGATAGAAAGAGAAAGAGAGAGAGAAAGAGAGAAAGAGAGAAAGAGAGAAAGAGGAGAAAGAGAGAAAGAGAGAGAGAAGAGAGAAAGAGAGAGAAAGACAGAGAAAGAGAGAGAAAGAGAAAGAAAGAGAGAGAAAGAGAGAGAAAGAGAGAGAAAGAGAGAGAAAGAGAGAGAAAGAGAGAGAAAGAGAGAGAAAGAGAGAGAAAGAGAGAGAAAGAGAGAGAAAGAGAAAGAAAGAGAGAGAAAGAGAGAGAAAGAGAGAGAAAGAAGGAAAGAAGGAAAGAAGGAAGGAAAGAAAGAAAGAAAGAAATAAAGAAATAAAGAAATAAAGAAATAAAGAAAGAAAGAAGGAAACAAATAAATAAATAGATAGATAGATAGATAGATAGATAGATAGATAGATAGATAGATAGATAGATAGATAGATAGATAGATAGATAGATAGATAGATAGATAGATAGATAGATAGATAGATAGATAGATAGATAGATAGATAGATAGATAGACAGACAGACAGACAGACAGACAGACAGACAGACAGACAGACAGACAGACAGACAGACAGACAGACAGACAGACAGACAGACAGACAGACAGACAGACAGACAGACAGACAGACAGACAGACAGACAGACAGACAGACAGACAGACAGACAGACAGACAGACAGACAGACAGACAGACAGACAGACAGACAGACAGACAGACAGACAGACAGACAGACAGACAGACAGACAGACAGACAGACAGACAGACAGACAGACAGACAGACAGACAGACAGACAGACAGACAGACAGACAGACAGACAGACAGACAGACAGACAGACAGACAGACAGACAGACAGACAGACAGACAGACAGACAGACAGACAGACAGACAGACAGACAGACAGACAGACAGACAGACAGACAGACAGACAGACAGACAGACAGACAGACAGACAGACAGACAGACAGACAGACAGACAGACAGACAGACAGACAGACAGACAGACAGACAGACAGACAGACAGACAGACAGACAGACAGACAGACAGACAGACAGACAGACAGACAGACAGACAGACAGACAGACAGACAGACAGACAGACAGACAGACAGACAGACAGACAGACAGACAGACAGACAGACAGACAGACAGACAGACAGACAGACAGACAGACAGACAGACAGACAGACAGACAGACAGACAGACAGACAGACAGACAGACAGACAGACAGACAGACAGACAGACAGACAGACAGACAGACAGACAGACAGACAGACAGACAGACAGACAGACAGACAGACAGACAGACAGACAGACAGACAGACAGACAGACAGACAGACAGATAGATAGATAGATAGATAGATAGATAGATAGATAGATAGATAGATAGATAGATAGATAGATAGATAGATAGATAGATAGATAGATAGATAAATAAATAAATAAATAAATAAATAAATAAATAAATAAATAAATAAATAAATAAATAAATAAATAAATAAATAAATAAATAAATAAATAAATAAATTAGGTGTTTAAATGTCTAAAAAGCACTAAATGTCCTAGATCTATATATAGCTGGCTCATTTTTCTTTGTCTTCTTTTTCACTCAATAACCGAAAGCTCTTCTTTTTGTGATTGCTGGTTTACATGGAAAACTTTTTTCTTCTTGTTCACATTTCTGCTTTAAATAGTGCTCTCAAGATAATTAATTTTTGTTACTCATGCACATAGTGGTTCAGTTCTCATTTGTTTACGACAAACTGATTTATCCACTTCCTACTCGTATGTTCACTTCGCATTGGTCTGAACACTAGAACAATTTTCACCCCGTATATATTTTTTAACAATTGTTATATCAAGTTACATTCCAGTTATTCCAATGAGTTAAGACAGGTAGTATGGAAACTTGAGAGTTCATTAATAAAAATGAATCTATTTCAGCCTTTATAAATAAAAACACGTTTAGTCTAACTTTTACTTTTGCTTGATCATTTGACCCTATTTAGGGTTTGCCTAGCGACACAGAATACTAAGAAACAATAATTAATCTCATAGAGAAATAATGTATAGCAAATATAACAAGATAATAATAAAAACGTGACAGAAACAATCGTATACAATATAACAATTATAAAACTGCATTTATATTTTCATCAGCATTAGAAATATATCATGTGTAATACTGCACTTCTTCAACAAGAACCGACGTCGACCTGAGGGAAGTAAACGTTTTTGATACGCTTTATGGTTATGTATGGCCTAAAACCATGACACTTAGAATGTAAAGTATTTTACAATATTGCTTTACACATTGCCTACATACAGCAGAAAAGGTTGAACATATTGTTGAGATAGTGTAGCAATTATGGAGGCATGAAAAATGTGGTAGTCTAAAAACATGCATTTACACACAGTTTTAAGTATCTACTGGAGCTTCGAAATAATTAATTCTTACGTTTATGAAAAGGGTGTATATTAAATGTTATTATGCGGTAAATATTAAGTGTATACTAGTTATTTAGGGTTCAAAAGAAAGGTTTTAAGTCGAAAGACTATCTTTTAATTTAGATGAAATTTTAAAATTAAAGAAAGGCAAACATTATTAGGTAAATATTTGAATATGGAGCTGCAAACGGAATTCAAGTTATAAAATATAAAAATAACTGACTGCAACCTAGGAGCGTATTCGGCAGACTGCCAAAACCGCCGCTGTTAAAATTGTTTGGATGACTAGCGCTCATTTTTCTGTCTCGGAGGAATTCGGGACAACTTCTCCAGGGATTTCACACGAACCAGAACATGTTTTAGGCAATCGTTTTTCTTCAGAAACTGGTATATTGTGTGTGCTGCATGTTCCGGACAGTTCACACATTACTGCACCTCAACAGTTGGGCTTTTCCGTGTTCCTCTTTGAAACATAAATTCCTATCATGTTACTTTGCACTAATTCACAGAGCTCTCTGGGGGTTGTGACTTGAATTTCCTAAAGATTAGTATTTACAGCAACATTTAATTGTATGTACCTCCTACGTCATCACAAAGACCTTATCTATCCTTGTGGTGAAGAAATGCCATTCAGGTGACATTTAGAACGATAAGTTGCTGTCGTCCCATCACAAAACAATAAATCTTATGTTTTAGAGCGAATATTGCTGCTATAGATAGGTAATCAGTTATTTGTGGAAAAGATGAACTGCAGGAGTGTCATTAACTAAATAATCTTATATAATTAAAAAACATGTATGTTCCACATCATTTGTAGTTCCCTTGTATTAAGTAACAAATAATAGATGAATAGTTGCTTGAAAACTTCTCAAGTGGCATCTCCTTATGTCACTCTGTATAACATGACTGTAGTTTTAGTATAGTCACTAATAATCAATTCCCCGTGTTGGATTGCTGATTTTATATGATTGAGCTATTCCTGATGCTTTCCTCTTTATATATACAGTACACCTACTTCCTCTAGATTTTACTCCAATAATCAATTTGTAAATTCTGAATCCTTACATTCGCAGGGAAATTTTCATATCTGTGAGGATAGCAATTTGGAGAGAGCCTCTGATAAATCTTGAAACTCAACAATTCAGCAATTTTTTGAAAAATCATTAACATAATGTTTGTATTTTCACAAATATTAAATCTAAGTGTGCCCAATACAACACCGTATTTTGGTCTCATTTGTGGAAAATGTGAGAAATCAATTTAAAATGGTGCGTGTTTCTTTTTAAATTACTTGTAAGTTCCTTTAAGATGCATAACATCAGCCGTTTTTCACCAATTTTACCTTCTGTTGGATAAACTATCCAGACATAATTCAGCTTATGTCGTCTTCAGAAAAGTTAACAAGTTTTGTAATATCACTAGGCACGATGCAATGCTATGTTCTATCAGGCACAGACATACCCTCATGCTTTGTCCAATTTTCAGGTACTTGAAAATACAGCATACTCATGCCTTATTTTATCCTCAGTCCAGCTTCTAAGAAGGCATGTAGGAATCAGTATTGTTACATATTCGAAAACTTTTCCTTGAATTGTACAATCGTTTTTCCTCATCATTAGTGTCATCGCACATAGGTAACAGTTCTCCAGATTGGTGTGAAGCGACATGAGACACTAAATAACGCTAACGGCAGTCTGAATGCCGATAAGTAATGCGTTCTCTCAGCGTAAACACAATAAGTGCTATTACCAGATAAGGAGAATCTTCTAAAAAATTCGGCTTCTTGAACGTTCTGGAGCTCTGTGAAAAGTTCCTACAGCTGTGTAAGCGAGGGCTCATGCTCGTTGAGCGACTGAGTCTTGTTGAAATAGTGAGTAAGCCCATTCTCTCTGAGTGAGTGAGAAGTGGACTGTGTCAGATGTGCCACAATAGAGAAAATGTTGAACAAATTACTAACTGTAATAAGAAGCTGCAGACGAAAATGAAATCCTGAGTTGTAAGATGGGAACTGAAATTAAGACACTGAATTTCGGAATGAAGAAAATGCTAAGTATAGACCATGAGATACGGTATGCAACAGATGAAAAGTGAAATATCAGGTGTAAACTTCGGAATGGAAAAGATGGGATTTGAAATGAAGCCGTTACGGAGGAAATTAAGAAAGAGATGGAGAACATGAAATCGGAATCTGGCGAAGGCACTAACACCAAAAGCGAGA
Organism: Tenodera sinensis; assembly: GCA_030765045.1. Lineage (NCBI taxonomy): Eukaryota > Metazoa > Arthropoda > Insecta > Mantodea > Mantidae > Tenodera > Tenodera sinensis. The sequence goes on along the minus strand of CM060965.1, from coordinate 135,354,145 downwards.
ACATGGAGACGGAATGAAGGAAATGAGAAGTGTAATAAAGAGTGTGAAAACACAAATGAAGATTAAAATAAGGAGAATGAAACACTAATTAGGTTTCGACATTGACTCCTTAATACGATTAATTGTTCTTCCTCACAATAGTCATGTGTAGGACATGGTCGGAAAGGGTAGAATGAGACTGAAGAATTCAATGCCATAGTTGGAACTGAACCACGGATCGCATTGATTGATTGATTTATAGTTGATTAAACTAGAACTTACAAGTAATTTAAAAAGAAAGACACACGATTTTAAATTGATTTCTCACATTTTCCATAAATGAGACCAAAATACGGTGTTGTATTGGGCACTACTTAGGTCCCCTAAGTACTTATAATATGGCAAGCCGCCATTCAGGTATGTTATCTCATATGAGTTTGAGATCTGCTTGTGTGGTTTACCGGGGAAAATGTGTGACTTTGAGAATTAATGTCATTTCGGCACATTGGCTATGGTAGCTCAGTGGTTAGAGCGGCCATAAGGAGGCGGTAAGATTCGTGGTTGAAATCCCGGCTACGGCATTTCAGTCTTATTCTGCCCTTCCCATTATATCTTAAATCTGAGATTAACGCAACGGTGAAAGTCTTTAAAGACGACTTTGCAAGGAGTCAAAAGAAATTTAATTTGACATGGAAGACAAAATGAATGCGGTATGCACCGGTACATTGACTCAATTTACAAATATTAATTTATTAGGTATAATTAAGGCGCCAAAACATTTATATTGATAATAAGGGAGTTTGCAGTTTTATTTGCCTCGGCGGCTAATAAAGTAGTGAGAAGCTGAGCAAGCAACCCCAGGTAGGAGTAGTAACTGCACACATTGGAAATAATCATAACTGATGAAACTACTAGCGTATTAATATATTTCACTAAAAGAATTGCTTGAATGGTAATTATTATTTATTTATGCCAACAAACTTACTGTTGGTGTTTTTAAACACACAAGCCGTGTGTGGGCAAAGTTTAAGAGGTAGAACTGGAACTTAAAAGCGGAAGGTCTGTGGTTCAAATCCCAGTTGTGGCATTGAATTTTTAAGTTCCAGTTCTACCTCTTAATTGCTTCAATGTTCTATACACAAGTATTTTATAGTTGCACCGGGCTCCAAAATAATGCTATTTACGAGTATTACTCTTAAGTGATACACATCGGCATTTTGAAACTTGAACTACACTTTAAAATAATTAGCTCCCGCTTCATAAATGTCAACTGTGGTGGTCATTTTGATTTACTATCATACCGACACACGTTGGTCATAAGAATCATACGGGTGCATGTGTTGAGAATGCACCATTATACAAGGAATACCATGGACAATTTAATGCTCTGACAACGACATGCATAAACCATCTTTACAATATGTATATCTATATTGTCCTACAAATCAATTGTTGTTTCCTTCATTTTTTGTTGTTCTTTTTTTATTTTCTTCTTCTTTTTCATAGAAATGTTGATGATTTTCTTTTTTTCTCCTTCCTTCCTCGCTTCTTCCCTCCCTCCCTTCCTTGTTTCTTCTACAGGATGAGTGTAACATATGTTCAATACAATTATTATCAATAGATAATTGATTCGCCAAAAACGTAATTTGTATCAGATATTTGGTGCCATTTAGTTTCTTGACGAATGGATATAAATGGTTTATTATTTCAATAACTATCGCGCAAATTTTGGTAAAAAAATGATGCTATATATTTCTACCTTAATTCGAATGAATTTGGTCACAATTTTATATTAAAATGGCATGTAAAGTTTAATTTCTAAGAGAGATTTGGCAACGTAACGTTAACATCAAGTTGTGACTAAATTCATTCGAATTAAGGTAGAAATGCATTACAGCACTGTTAACACAATGTTTGCGCGACAGTTAGTGAGATAAGAAACCATTTATACTCCTTGTCAAGAAGCTAGATAGTTACACATTTTTCACAGAAATTATTTTCTTCGGCGAAAGGGATCTTTATTGACAATAATTGTACTGAACATATTTGTTACACTCTTGATGTAGAATCCGAGGTTAACGTATGGCCAAAACAGTACCTTCCATCCTGATTAACACAATTTTAAATCAAACCTCAACTTAATCAAACAGGGAATTGAAACCCGCAACTTCAGTCCAACTGGCTCTTGCGCAGGTTGCTGCAAATAAACATTAATTTCTCAATTAGATGTAGCACTTTCACTCTGATTAGTTTCCTTCAGATTCAGTAATACTACAAAACTACATCAATAGTGGTACAAGTGAAATGAAATGGCTCACCTTGGGAGGGATGATGAGGTAAGTCTCAACTTTGTGGTCGGCGAGGTAACCCTCCCTTGAACCTCCCTCTCCCGGCTCTACCTGAAAACGGTCGTTCAGCTGAAGCAGCGTTGCCTTGGTGATGTGAACCCGTCTGCAACAGTATACGTACATGCATTAAGAACAAGGAAACTCGATACCGATCACATCAGCTTAGCTCTGCACATCCTTCAACACCAAACATCCCCTTTGTACAGGAAATAACATTTCTGTTGTACCAAAAGCCAGTTAAGGGGAGGCATCTATGAAAACCACTAAATCCACAATATTTGTCACAATGATGCGAACATTTGTATGCATGTGTGACAAAGCATATCTATTGGGTCTACTAAATTTCACTTTTCTGTGTAAGATAGTCCTTGAAAAAAAATACCTTTTTAAAAAAATGTTAAACAATTAAAAAAAGAGTAAAAAATTGGTTCTTTTGCTGCAATTTTAGTGTACTATAAGCAATGCTTCACAAAAAATATTGTTATAAACTCTAGTTTGATTCTGTCTGCAAAACCTGGTATTTTTATTTAACTATGTCAAACAGTTTGGAAAAAAAGAAAAACATTATTGAATACATTGGTAGCCATTTTTTAAAAAATTATTACCTAATAATTTACAACATTAAAAGTATATAACAAATAAGCTTTCCTATCTAGAGTATTTAAAGTAGCAAATTCTTTAAACTATCTAAACATGTGTACAACATTTCAAAGAACGCTGTTAAGATTGCGCTAAAATAGGAATATTTTAAAGATTAAAGAATGTAAAAAAATTAGTAGTAGTAGTAGTAATAATAATAATAATAATAATAATAATAATAATAATAATAATAATAATAATAATAATAATAATAATAATAATAATAGTAATAATAGTAATAATAGTAATAATAGTAATAATAGTAATAATAGTAATAATAGTAATAATAGTAATAATAGTAATAGTAATAATAGTAATAATAGTAATAATAATAATAATAATAATAATAATAATAATAATAATAATAATAATAATAATAATAATAATAATAATAATAATAATAATAATAATAATAATAATAATAATAATAATAATAATAATAATAATAATAATAATAATAATAATAATAATAATAATAATAATAATAATAATAATAATAATAATAATAATAATAATAATAATAATAATAATAATAATAATAATAATAATAATAATAATAATAATAATAATAATAATAATAATAATAATAATAATAATAATAATAATAAAGATAGGAACCAAGAGAAATTATTTTACAGTGTTAAGCGTATGACAACAGTCTTAGAATTCCCTTGGACGTATCAGTGTCCTAGAAGTTTTTAGCTGTCTTTGAATTTCTCTGCTAGGTGTAGTAAATTAGAGGAAGTATTCTATTCCACCCAAAAATTCGAATTCAATGTAGGGATTTTACCGGAAATGTGTTTTGAGGCCCCATGAATAAAAAAAGCAGTTTTAGAAAACGGTCTCTCTCTCTGTGTGTGTGTGTGTGTATGTGTGTGTGTGTGGTGTGTGTGTGTGTGTGTGTGTGTGTGTGTGTGTGTGTGTGTGTGTGTGTGTGTGTGTGTGTGTGTGTCAGTCTGGTCAGCATAACTCAGAAACGAAAAGGTGGTTAAAAACCAAAGTTGGTATTTAAGTTACATTGAAGGATGCGACACGGAGGTTTTGAAGAAAATTGATTCACTCTGAACTACCCTTGATATGGAACAATTTTTCGAAAATGTTGATTTTCTTGAAAATAGCCCTAACGATTTTGATTAAAATGTTATATGTTTGAATACTTTATGACAAATGAAATGTATATCTTGAGTTTTCCGGCTATGGCCCATGTAGTCGTATTTATTCCGGATGACTTTTGCATAACTGGTAAACCGTAAGAGATAAACCAAATCTCACTATACAAAAACGTATATCTCGCTAAAATACACAATTTATATCCAAATATATTTTTTTTGTAGAGTGAACCATTTGGGAGATATGCCTTGTTATCTGTGTGAGTTTCGGAGAACTTAAACTTCTGCCAAATATACCATCGTTATTCATTTTTTATATGTTAACCATGCAAAGAGAATGGGATCTCAAAGCTTTACAAATTTGACTATCGCTTAAAGCCTACTGTGCTCCCGCATTCACCTTGCACCTACAAGGACGTAAGCAATAATTTTTATCTCAACTAAAGTTAAGAGGATATAGGAATAAGAGATGGTAAGTATGGTTAGTACCAGAGTAGAGAAAGTCATGTGAGTGCAATACATCAGATTTTACTTTCTCTACTGGTAAGTAGAATTGTTGTATTCCACCCAAAAATTCGGTGTCGAGATTTCACTGGAAATATATGTTTTGAGACCCTCTGAATCCAGAAAAAGCACTTTTAGAAATAGGTCCGTGAGTGTGTATGTGTATGAGTGTGTGCATGTGTGTATGTGTGTGTGTGAGTGTGTGTGTGTGTGTGTGTGTGTCAGTCTATGAACAGCATAACTCAAAAACGAAAAGTCGCTTAAAAACCAAAGTTGGTATTTAAGTTTAAGTTTAATGCGACATGAAAATGTTGAAGAAAATAACCCCACCCTAAACTACCCTTTACATGGAAAATTTTTCGAAAATTTTGAACTTCTTAAAAATGGCTGTAACTATTTTGATTAAAATGCCACATGTTTGAGATATTTTGATGACAACTGGAATGTATATTTTGAATTTTCTAGCTGTAGCCTATGCAGTCCTGTTTGCTCTGGATGACTTTTGAATAACTCGTAAACCGTAAGACATAGACAAAATCTTACTGCACAAAAATGTACATCTCGCCAAAGCACACAATTTATGTCGAAATACAGTTTTTTTTTTTGTTTTTTTTTTTTTTTTTGTTTTTTGTGTCAATTTCGGAAAACTTTCGTGAAACGGAACATCGTTGTTCATTTTTGTATGTTAAGCGTACAAAGAGAACGGGGTCTCAAAGCTTTAAAAGATTTGACTATCACTCAATACCTACTGTATTCTCATATTCCCCTTGTACCTACAAGGAAATAAGCAATAAGATAATTTGTACAAATGTTTATCTTAAGTAACACGAAGAAGATCTAGGAATAAGAGTTTGTAAGAATTGTTAGTACAAGAGTAGAGAAAGTCATGTGAGTGCAACACATCAGATTTTTTTTTAAAGTTTTGCTATTACTAACTCTTTCTTCCTCTCTATTTTTTGAATAATTTGAATGTATTTGAACTACTTGGTGCATTGTACTTTAATCTTCACTTGTTCCTAACATTAATAATTGTTTTTCTGACTGGACTTACTTTGCTAGCCGTTACCCTTTCCTTTACAAGAGAGTAGCATCATAACCCATACCGAATTCATTAATAACTGAAGTTATTACGATTTGCAGTTTGTTTTTAGAAGCACAAATTATGGTATAAAATTAAAGAAGAAGACCACGTTATTACTATATGTACATAGACAAACATTTCGCCACACTTTACCGGGAGAATGTTTCCAGAAAATCGCACAAGATATTCTCAGATTGCATCCGACCACCTGATTTATACTTCCAAATTGTGTGCGATTTGGCTGCAGTGGAGTAATGAATTCCTTTAGGAGCCCCGCTCACCCGTACATGGACATTTAGATCATACGTGACAGCTTTTTAGATGCCGATGAGGCGTAAGCAACGACAGAATCTGAAAGTGCAAGCTACAGATGCGTTTTAAAGGGGGGGGGGGGCCGAAAATACGGACTTTTCACCATTTTTGCTCAAATGTCACCAATGTCACCCCTTAAACTATAGTGGTCGACAACTCCATTATGGAATGGTTTTTCAGCATGTCTCTCGTTTGAAGTCAGATATGGTATAATATTTGCAACATATGAATAGTTCATTGTTTTAAAGCATGTGAGTTTTATTGCGTTAAGCCACTACCAGGACAGGGTGCTATCTACTTAAATAAGTGTTGGCTTATTTTTCCGAATAAACATCAATACATTAATACATATCTGTGGTAAGTTATGTGAAATTTTACATACATTCTTTGGAACAAAATAAGTATTTTCGTTTTCTCTAAATAATCAACTCTTTAAAACTTCTCCATTACTTAAGTCTTCTTATACCAGGAGCGTAAAAAACCTCTGAACGGGTTGCGTGGTGTTTTGCCTGTCGGTATCGTCGGCGCTCGATGCCGTCTGCCGCTATCGTAGAAAGGCGCGAATGAAGTCATGCAAACATTTTAAAACTACTTTTCAAGACTTTACGTAGCAACTTTATGAAAGGAGATGCCAAAACTGGTCACTCTTATCCATACTTACATTTTGGCACCTCTTTAGGAAGCTATCACCCGTCATAGTTCACGTTAAGAAATGCTGGCAATTTCCTGGTGGATATTTTGTTTAACTCTTCCAGGGCGTGTGCGTTTGTCTTGTAGGTACACTTTATGCTTTAAGCTACACCAGAGATAAAAATCACTTATTGAAGGTTTGAGAAACCCTTCTCCACTAAAGGCGCACCATACACTAATTTTTTCGTCATGAAAAAAGTTCATGAACAAAATTACTTTCTGAGTTATAGGGTCATTTTTTTTTCAGTCAGCTGTTGACGCCCGTACATGCATGAATACAATTTTTCCCCTTTCTTTAGAGAACTAACAGACAGGGAGAGTGATTTTGCCATTTTTTCAACAAGACTCTGCAACAGCTCAAGCGGTCAATCTTTTGATGAGAACAATTCAAAGTGTGTTTCAGGACAGAATTATTAGTAGAGATTTTTGGCTCCCTCGATCCCCTGGTATAACTTAAAACATAAAGTGTACAAGACAAACGCACGCACCAGGAAGAATTAATACACATTTCTCAACGTGAAGTACGGCGAGTGATGGATAGTTTCCTAAAGAAACGCCAAAAAATGTATGGACAACGACGGTGCCCAGTTTCACCATCTCCTTTCATTAAGTTGGTCAGTAAAGACCTTAAAAGCAGTTTTAAAACTGTTGTATGGTTTTATCCCCGCATACGGCAGGATGCCGAGAGGCCAATTACCGCGCAGCCCTTTCGGAGGTTTTTTGCTCTCCCGGTCGGTATATAATACACTTTTGTTTTTCAGCTATTCACAATATCTCAAGTTATAGTTGAGAACATCGTAATTTAACGCTGCGTGTATTTGACGCTCAGCTTATATGTGCGTTTAACACTTTATCGACTCGCTTAGCAAACAATTCTCATTAATGATTCTTTGACCTGTAAATATTGTGCGTGTGTGTGTGATGTGTGAGATATAGATGGATACCTCCACGTTAACTCTACGTGGTGACTATCTCCACTCTAAGTATGCCCGGAGGTGCCACATAGTTACGTCCACAGAGTGTATCAGCACAAAGGCTCCATTTCCTCACTATCGTGCACTTCTTTCACTTTATCACAAAATAATTGAAACAATCACACTATTTAATATTATTTCTTCTGAAAACTCAATATTCTGCGATATTCGGATGCCTGGGATCCCTAAACTTACATTTTCGAGTCGCATCCTCTCGACAGAATTTTCTCCTACCTCTTAAATCAATTTTTGACGGTTTCTGGCACACTTTCAGCCAATCGTATTCGCTCATAATACTTAATTTACTCATTGTTTTATTATTTAACTGTTAATTGTGTTCTATTTTTCTGTAATTTCAAATTATCCTGTTACTTGGGATATTGTTTCACGAGCATTGTGCTCGTATAATTATCTATTTCTCACTTATTTCTTAGATAAAGTACATTCTGAAAAATATTTCTTTTAACATAATTTGCTGTATGTTTTTTCTTGTTGTTATTACAATTGTCAATTATTTACATTCTAATGTTAAACATATTTAGAATTAAGATCGAGCTCACAATTTGAAGGACTAATGCTCTGTATTCTGTATCGACACTCTTAACAATTAAGTTGAAACATCTCGCTTTCCAATGTACCTAGCCGCTACCATAATCACCAACACTAACGTAGACAAAACAATAAAAAATAGGAACATACGGAACATATTCGCTAAAGAACACACTTCGGCGTTTATGGGTGTGTGTATGAGTGCGTGCACGCGTGTGTGTGAAGGGTAATGTCAAAAAGTATCAAACGATGTTGATCACTGTTTGACCGTTGTAAAGCCCAAGCGTTTCTTACGGGCATGGAACTATAAATGCCATCTAAATTAATTTCAGAAATAACCAGAAGATTATAAAAGATTTACAAAGGCCTTGTACTTGAATAGAAGCACGCTGGAGGTACATATTCAGGAGCACGCTTCTGAACAGGGCCTTCACTTTCAGATGAGAATGCCTTGCAATAGAAAATAATTGTTTTTGCTCCTCAGAAAATGGATATAAAATAAGGCATACGTACAGACCAGCAACAAAGCATGTGATGAACCGCACATTTTGAAATCTACTTATTTGTGACCCGCTTGTGCACCGGTATGACCTGTAAGAACCGCTTGCACCTTAGTGCTGGTCACACGCCCAATATACCTACACTGTGCACAGTGATAGATATCGCCAGCTTTATTGAGTCCTATCAAACCTTTATTGGACATGCAGTGTATGTTAAATGAAATTATCCCGGGCACCTTCTTTCTGCGCTTGCCAACAAAACCACTCGCCACATGCACATTTACAGTGTGTTGAAAGCTAACAGACTAAATTTTAGATCTCCGGAATCCCTTTGCCCCTCTCGGTATACAGCTAACCTACATCGGATACCTTTTCTGTGTTGCCGACTCATGAAGGCGTCGAGGGCTTAATAATACGTGTTAACTTAAATACATATAGGACGTGAATAGAGAAAGTTTACGAAACAAATACACACTAGATGATCTTAAGAATAAAATTCGACAGGAAAAAGTCACCATTTCTCAGAGGAAATTGCAGAGCTAGTAAACCAAATACTAGAAATGTTTGTACAACGAAGGGAGACAGTGCTGCATCACCTTACTTGATATAAGCGGGTACCTTACCTTTCTTTTGAGGTTTATGCTCTGTGTGTTTAAAATAACTTATATTTACTGGGCGCTTCCTGTCACTCGCATCACCGACAGAGTAACCAGGTTCGCAGGTCGGCCATCCGCGCTCCACGAAACTGAACTCACAAATGATTATGCATTCGATATAATCTTATCACAAACAAATGCATTCTCTATAAAACTCTCCATATAGACTCTGCCAATTAGTTGAGAAAGTCGACCACCCACATACCTACCCACCCACCCAACTACCCAACTACCGCTCCACATACCCACGTACCTACCTACCTATTTACATACTTACTCACCTACCTATCTACCTACACACCTGTCTACCTACCTACCTATCTACCTACAGACCTATCTACCAACCTACCCAACCAACTGATCATCCACCCACCCACCCGACCACCCACATACCTACCCACCTACCGCCCCATCCACCCACGCACCTACCTGCCTATCTACATACTTACTCACTTACCTATCTACCTACAGACCTGTCTACCTACCCACCCAAAGAACTGACCATCCATCCCCCACCCGATCACCCACATACCCACCGATCCAACTACCCACCTACCAACCCACCCACCCACGTACCTACCTGCCTATCTACATACTTACCTACCTATCTACCCACATACCTATCTACCAACCTACCCAACCAACTGATCATCTACCCACCCACTCGACCATCCACAGACCTACCCACCCAATTACCCACCTACCGCCCCACCCACCCACGTACCTACCTGCTTATTTACATACTTACTCACCTACCTATCTACCCACATACCTATCTACCAACCTACCCAACCAACTGATCATCTACCCACCCACTCGACCATCCACAGACCTACCCACCCAATTACCCACCTACCGCCCCACCCACCCACGTACTTACCTACCTATCTACCCACATACGCTTCTACACTATTGATACAATGCGAAATCTACTGTCTGGACTACTGCAGTTTATACAGTTACTTATTTAATTTTAAGCAATACCTACAAAACTTCGCAAAACCATCTTCAGCTTTGTAAATGACAATGTAGCAGCTTGAACATTTTCAACATAAGAGTAATTAATTACGTTTTCATTGCCTCACAAAATAACAAAGCAACACCAAGTTCATATAACATTCGTTGACCCCCTCTCTTGGCTTCGGCACAGTGAAGCTTGGTGTTTCTCTTGTTATGGCTTTCTGGTGTTTTCTTAGTAACTTTTGTATGTTAGTTACCGAGAATAAGAAGGGTTATGTTTATGTTACTTAAATTGTGGTTATTTCTTCCCAATGATATGTAATCTATAACTAATGACAATATATATCTAATGGAAGTCACTCACCAGCTATATTAATGAGAAATTATCTACATAAACTGTGTTATTTGTGGATGTTAACGGTGATTCTGCATACACATGTGTATGTGTATGTGTGCAAAATCATAACACGTGATAAAACAGCAATTCGACGAATCACACTTCCTGACACCAGCGTGACAAATAATAAGAATCAGTCCGGTTACTTTCCTCTAACTTTATTATCTTCTAAAAATTTACCACAAATACACTTGTTGTTAACACAGTCTACATCTTTCGGGCTATCACGACCCACAACTTTTACTTCTGATAACCTTGCTCGGTCCTTTTAGTGTCATTCTTCACTCTCTGTCTCTCATGCACTAATTACGACGATGTAATCACGGGTTTAGGTTTAATCACGCTTGAATATTATCACGACTTACCAACACGACGAAACATATGCACAGCTCTCCTGCACTTACTGACCGACTGGTGTCTGTAACTGTAACTCTAAACACTCACTCACTCCCAACTGTTCTTCTCAGACCTCCTTGTTTACTGGGGATGATGTCACACGGACCTTTTTCGAGTTCCACACACGCACGGGAAATGATGCAGTTAGAAGTCTCACGAACGTTCTCGATAGCCCTTTTGTTCCTGCCACTTCGATTGTTGACAGTCACGTACACACAGCAGTCGCGTGAGGCAGCTTGACCATGAACGTCCTTGCTCGCTCGTCGACTCTGCAGATGGTGTGACGTAGCCTAGTCTCGTCCGTCCTTTGTCGTGCGCCGAGCCCGATGTCAGAATATAATGGTTGTAGTGTTTTGAGAGATTTAACTACCTCCGTAAGTGTTTTGTGTAATTAATAAAAGTGCCTCGAAAGACAAGCAAGGCTATTCGGCAAATGCAAACTAAGGCGAAATTTAGTAGGGATAAACCGTCAAACTGCTGAGTTAGTTACATTAAATTTGCTTATATAAATTTTATGGGATACCAGAGGAAACAAATGTTGATATTCTTTTTACTTTCCCTGGGTTGTCATCAGATGGCTGAATAAGCTAGCACATAATACTATTACAAATTGTGGTTCTAAAATAACTATTGCATGACCAGTAACTGAAATTGGATTGATCATACTTTGTGTTTACGTAAATAATAATTACAAAAATAATAAGTTAACGCTGGATTAAAGTTGTGCAAAAAACATATCAGTGACACCCTGATTCTTACTCATACTTCCCATCACTTTCATCCTCTGGTATTTGTGATTGTTCAACGGGGCTTTTGGATAGTGTTTTCATCTATCTGGTTTGGTTGTTTGGCCTATATAGTGTGTCTTAAGTTTTAATTGACTCTTTGTTTAAGGGCGTTAAGTAATACCTTATAAACGCGTCTTTCTTCTGAAAACTGTAGGGATAAGTCATGGAATTACGGGCAACGCCGGGTATTTCCAGTAGTTTGTATATAAAGTACTACAATTAAATTTATTCATTTGCATATAAAGTGTTTAAAACTGAATAAAAACTGACGTCAACATATCAATTCGAACTATTTTCCTCAGAGGCATCCAATAACACAACCAGATTTCCTCCGTCCCTAAGTAAAATTTATAAGGTTATAAATTTGAAATGAGATCTTAAAAAGTGTATCGTATATCATCATCAGTGTGTCCCTTTGCTTAAATTTAAAAATGGTTTTGTCACTGACATTAACAATTTGTTTGAAATGTACACACCTGAAGCTATTAACAGTGAAGCAAATTGATCCACAAATAACAAAAAGTAATTGAGTGTAACTTAATTTATTGAAGTGAAGTGTGAATCTCTAATAACTTAGTGTTATTTGCGGATTCACAAAATTGTTGAAAGCGCAGTTAAAGAAGTTATTAGTATAGCTACCAGCAGACAGCAGGCAGCCGATACAATTTTACGAGATACAGCAAGAAAGTTGAGAGGCGGTGGAGTGATGAAAGCTTCTTGGGAGACATATTTGCAGCACATCAATGTGGTACCTGTGTTAGTAAGGTAACGAATGAGCTTCTACATTGTACAAGAAGCTTTTCTAAAGAGATAACTGAAAGTCTAGGAAATCTTGGCCTTTCAAATGAAACACATTTGAATATGAAAAAGCTCAGAAAATATTGCGTGATGACTGATGAGTACAAGAAATGGAAACAAGATCCACAGAAAGGAATACGAGTTGCTCTCTTTCCTGAATGGCCCAAATTTTACTTGTGGCTTTCTACAAAGGCAGGTCTCTCTTCATCACAATGGACTAACGTCATTAAGTTAACTATAACATACATGTGAGGGAACTTCAATAGGTACCTGTGTTTCAAAATGGACGGTCTTGTTGTGGCAAGTTGGCATTATCATTGTGCACTGTCATTTGTTACACATCGCCAAAACAAATGTGGTATACTCATTTACAGGTTAGTTTGGATTTGGCAGGCATTTCATTTGCTAGTTCAACACGTTTTCGCTAAAATTTAAAACGTGGAGTGTCGCTCAGGGATTTGCTTTTTACTTTTGGATGGGAAAACTTGCGAGGAGATAAAAGTGAAACTGGGTGCTATTTATGAGGATCTTTCGCCATCTGTGACAACAGTTAGATATTGATTCAATTTTAATCATGGTCGAACGTCCGTTTTTGATAAGGAGCACCGAGGGTGCTCGGCAGATGTGATTAGATGCAAAATAAACTAATTATATCAATTCATGCACAGGAATAGGAGAAATTTTGTTTAGAACTTTTGGCTTGTTCTCTTGGTGGTGCAGCTCTTATAGTTTCTATTGTGGTCTGTTCATTGGCACTTTCCTTAGGAGTGAATATTTGTTCGTAACTGGAAGCAAGTAGTTGTATTTGGAGCTGGCGACGTACAACGTTGACGCATAACGCTAGTATAATAGGTATATTTTTCTTCACTTTCTTCATTACCAGAGTGTGTTACCGTTGATTGAAAGTGACGATAATTACGTTTGATATGCATTAAATCGAAACTGGTCTAGTTCGCGTTTTAACTGTGCAAATGAGATTTTTTCTTAAACACAGTTGCTTTCTCGTTGCCATTGTCACGAATACCATGTTTCGCTCGAATTATTGTAATTTCACAATAAGCGTCGGTAAGTACAAGCATGGTCTTGGCATCTTAAAGCAAGTCATTCATTCCTTGACGCAAGTATGTGTCGAGTCTGCAGTTGGAACGATAGGGTACATTACGTTGGTAATATGCAGCTTTAAGGTGCACAATAGTGCAACATTACCGTCACGACAGGGAATTCTGATACCAGTAATTTCAAGTTATGTTGAAGCAAGAAGTGGCATTCAAAGATGGCTAATATCGTGCTTTATTGTTATTGCCAGTGTGTTGCGAACTTTACGTGTGTTATCAAGTTTTGAAAAAATGATTTTAACAATTCAAAAGATAGAAACAAAGAAATACCTACCTAAGGAAAGTGAGAGATAAGAGGGAAGGAATGAAGAAAGAAATACTTGTGGTTATACTGTTACAATAATTAAAGCAGAGCTACAAGTTTTGATTATAATTTAAGATGCTCTAACTACGCTCTTTTTCGTAATGGACTTTTACTTTTTCTACCATTTGCGTATGACAGGTAGAAATCGTTTTGATATAGAGATTGTGCAGGAAAACCATCTTTAGAGATCTACTGAATATAACAATATAGTTTTATGAAAAGAAAGCAATGTGTGCAAACACTAACTCAAAAACGAAATGTAGGATAAAATACGAAATTAAAAATGTTTCCATTGTGCATTGCAAGGAGTAAAGTGATTTTCCCTTCACATTTAAGCTGGCTTTACATGGAAAATATTTATTTTCAATTTCACCAAAAAAAAAAAAAAAAAAAAAAGAAAAGAAAAGAAACAAACCTAACGGTGTTGATAAGAATCACTTGGGCAACTAGCATGCTAAATAAAATATATGTAGGAGTATCTTGAATTTTCTGTAAATCATTTTTGTAAAACTTTCCCTGAGAAACCATAAGAGATCGATACACACTGCAGGAAGAGTATATATTTAAATACACAGTTTACGTTGTAGTAGCATTAACCACTCTTTTATTCATTGAAATAGTGTTTTCGGCATACTATATCATACGAACCTTAAAATCTATGCAATTCTCCTCTTTCTCCACACGAGCCCAAATCCGAGTTAAAACAGCCGCTTTCGCTTCTATATCTTGCCTTTAATCATAGAGGAATAAATTGAATATACTGCAGATAACCTAAACTGCACAAACAGAAAGTACCTAGTGCCTACTTATGGTTATATACAGTAGCCTTGCTCTTTTGGAAGTCATTTTCAACATGCATAGCAGCTCCTTCAGTAGCAATTTATCCATCCCTTCTTTGTCTGCCCATCTATAAAGTACAACCAAAATTTTCGACAGTCAGGTTTATAGTTTTGCAACGCCAGCTAAAATGCACTTGTCGACAAGATATACCGGTCTATTTAAAACGGTGATGTTTGTATTTTCATGGTTGTTGTTTTCTTCCTTTGTAGAAACAGCGTGTGTGATTTTTAGCTTTTAGCTCAGCACTCCTTTTCATTACAGGGAAAAAGCATTTTCCATATCACTGTTTTTCCCGTTGTCGTTTACATGGGTTGTGACAGTCACGGTCGGCTGTGCTTTCATCATTCCACTGCCGGCGAACAATTGCCTCGCTAAATGTTCAAACGTCCCTATAACCAGATTCCGTTACTAACTTCATTGTTTTATCCTGCAGGTAGGTACATTATATATGTATCGATGACAACAGCTTCTACTACAGGATGAGAACTCAATATCATATACTTTATCCTCCCTCTATTTTCAAAATACATAACTCTATTAGATCTTTTCCACGTATTAAGAGCTGCTATAAAACGTACGCATATTCAGTATTAAATGAGATTGCTTTGGGCATGTGTTGCATTTTATGGCTATATCGTTAGATTATGCGAAGAATGTGACAGGGAAGAAAGGACTGAGTATTATTAACCGAATGATTGAAAACGAAAATTAAATTTTTGAGCAAACGTTAGCGATAGTTATTCCTAGAAATATTAAGGTTTCATTGAATTCGTAGGAGAATTAAATGCTATTGGCTCTGTGGACAAGAGACGGACTGTGAAAGACTTTAAATCACATTGCATTGTAACACAGCTGTCACTTTGCACACAGAACGGAGACGATGTAGCTGAAATTGCCGATACAAAAACGGAATTGCAGCAAGAATATATTCCGGCTGCATCGCAAAATCACTAATTGAGTGACACATCTTAGTATGTTAAGGTGACTGTACTATTTTGTCAATTGCGACCTCTGAAATTGGTAGTTTTTTTACGCATATTTGCAATATCAAACTACTTTTCACAGTATAGTTTCTAACATAAGAGTTCAAATCCACTATTGCGTCTATAAGTGTCTAATAAACCCTGGTACCATTACTTTCCATTTTCATTCTTGCACATAGAAAACTCAGAGCAAAGAAGTTATTTCACCCAGCGTGATGTTGACAAATTTCACAGGCTCAAGAGAAGTAAATAAGGCCACATTTGTATGTTAACCTTTAGAGTAGCATTATCATTGTACATCCTAATTATTTTCTTAATGAAACACTAGGGAGAAAATTGTCTGAAATATAGAAGTAAGCGCGTGTTCTCAGGTGACTGAGTTCAATTTGAGTGAAAATAAGATCATTTCGTGTAAATGTTACAACTCTGGAATAGAATGAAAATGCCGTCATTCATATAGAAAACAAAGACTAAACGCCATGAAAATGGCTATTAAAACGAAGGAAAAAAAAAAAAAATAGGACGGGGTAGCCATCGAAACTTCATTTGAAAATCAACACAGTTCAGACGAACAAATGGAATTCACATAAGATACCACAAACATTCTGTTAAATGTATTTTCTACTACTTCAGTAAATTAGGTGCTAAATACTGCAGATACGAAGGTGGCAACATTGTTCACATAAAGTAAAATGCATTATCAGTAGTGAGAGTCGCTCCTAAAGTAAGCATTGAGTTATGCCTAGGTTTTTACGGAAGTAATCTAACTCTACATTTTGTTGTTGAATCCACAAATGTCAATCCTCTGAGGAATGATATTTCTTAACGGTTTAATATTTGCTGCGACTTTGCTTACGGTAGTGCTTGTGTATAACATCAGTGAAATTATAATTATGTGGAAGTTTTTAGTGACTAAAATATATATATACCTTCGTGCTGTATCTTTTATATATATATATATATATATATATAAAAGATACAGTACGAAGGTTTTCAGCGAGCTATGACAGACAATCTGCACAATTAAGGACAAACAGCTATTTTATTATTCTCTATATATTTTAGCACTCTTGAATGTCAAGGTGATGTTAATCATATGAAGCACAGTGGTATTTTTAGGCATAGTAAATGACCTTACTAGGATGTACCAGGGTGACGTCGTACAAATTGATGGCGGAGGTAACATCTCTATTTCCTTCCTTTAAATAAACAAAACACTGCTGATAATGCGAGCGGGCACTGTGCTTAATAACGTATTGTTCACAATGTTGACTGCACGGAAGCCGGAGATATACTCACTTGACACCCCTGTGGTCTTATAAAACGGAACTCGACCATAAACTACCGCACAACTAACGGTCACTCGCACGCCTAAAAATACCTCTGTAACCCACTTTGGAAGCTCGTAAAAATAACTGATATTTTTGTGTTTGTACCATTCGTTTTGACACATAGATTTGATAAATTTCATTGATGCATGCTGGGATTGTGAAGGGCTATCACTAGGCCTACCATGGCAGTGGTTAGACCATTTGCCTCTCACCAAAGTGGCCAACGTTCGATCTCAGGTGAGCGCATGTGGGATTTGTGATAGACAAAACGGTGCAGGGGCGGGTTTTCTCCTGGTACTCCGTTTTCCTCTCATTTCACCACTGTTCCATCTTCATTCTAAGTAGCATCAGTGTCACCACCTGCGGTGCAATATATTGTAAAAGCGGCGTTAAACACTACAAAAGAGACCCAAAAAACTAGTCCTACCAGATCCGGACAATAAGGGGTTGTTGTTAACTTCATGAACAGTGCATTTAAATAAATTTTCTTGAAACAAGTTAAAACAATTATAAAAGTAAAATGAACAATGAATATATATGCATTCCAACTCTTTCTTTACGGGTGAACTGCATTTTCTGATAGAAAACACTTTCTCGTGATGTGTTCTCAATGGAACAAGTGTGTCTTTTTCCACCCAGAAGAGCCAAGTTGCTTAGACCAATTTGTCCTCCTGTTGCCCGTAAATAACACTTTATTCGTTTCAAGGCTGAAAAAGTTCATTCTGCACTTGCAGACCCACGGAAATGCGACCAAATCGAGAACACGAAGTAATGATTTAAATCTGGCTCACGTATCAGTTTACAGTTTACAGTTTGAAAACAGTCCAAATCAATCCAAGGAGGTCAATGACGAAAAGAATATCTACCATCCAACAGTTCCGTATTAGTAGTATATAAACATAGGTTCAACGCCAAATTCAAGGTCAAATATGGCGGTACGCTAAGCGTTGTATAGTTTCTAGACCAAGTTCAAGGTCAAGTTGAGCGCCATGTTGAATGACGTAGGGGTTGGGGTGGTGGGGATGGTTGGAGTGATCTGTTAAGCATCGTGTATTTTCTGGCCAAATTTCAACCAAGTTAGCTGAACTTTAATCACTAATTTTGTAAACATAGTTATACCAGAGCGGTTATAGCATAAAATTAAGTTTAATGTTTCTAGGTGCTTAACCTTCTAAAAGAATCACTTTCACTCAACGAAAATAAGTAACATGTGAAACGTAAAAAGCGATGAAAATTTCCAATTAGGAACCTTCAGATTTTACGTATTATTCAATGAAATTAGCTCTTTAGAAAATACAGGTTAACATTAAATGTTACATGGTGTGGGGGTGGGAAAATAGTAATGTAAGTAGCACTTTTAGTATATCAATAACGTACTAGCTTAAGAAAACACCAAATCCAAAGTCATACTTGATATGAACAAAAGGTTTTTTACTTTTCTTGATACGCCCTGAAAGAACATATACGGAAATTCTGAAAGAAATTGATCAAAAATTTCATAGTAAGGAGCATTTTAAACACATCTTTAACAAAACTTTATATAAAATATAATAAAATTAAATAGCCAATAACTCTGTTTCACTTCATATTACACGAGTTAAATACTTGCTGCAAGCAGATAACACTTACTGACTGTCTCCCTCGCTAAGGGATAGATAAAACACACGCCCCACATCCTGTTGATTACTTGGGCTTCGCGTGTTAAGTAATTATATTAAGAGAAAAGTTATGTTTCAGTACAACAAGATAATTTAGTCAACCAATATTTTATAGCTAGCAATAAAGAAGATTATTTTTCTTAAAGAATATAAACTCACGGTGCAGTTTGGGCATAGCCGCAAATATTAATGTGAAAATAAATGCCATATTTCATATTGACATCAGTCTAAGTAACACAATCCTTTCAAACAAAGCATAAGAGAGTCCAAATGACTTCTTCTTCTTCTTTGCATGATTACCATCTCCTTATGTAGGACTTACACGCTCTAGGACTTACAATCCAGTACTTAGGGTCAGACGTCTGTTGAGGAGCACAGGAAATAATGAACCAGAGTGAACACCTGGAAGTAAGTGGTCAGCCATACACCAGGTATAATAGTGAGGAAGAGGATGATATGAAAAGTAGGCGAAATCGTTGATTGGAAAGGTGGCCATGGAGCAATTGTGGAATGAGTGACGGAGAAACCGGAGAATCCGGAGAAAAACTCGCCCTGACGCCGCTTCGTGCACAGCGAATACCACATGCGGGTCCCTGGGACCAAACCCGGGACGCCTTGGTAGTAAGCGAACGCTATCAAAGAAACATTATTCAAAAATAGTTTTAGAAATAACTGAACTTAAGTCATATACCTGAACATAGCTTCGTATGAAAATTGCCCATGAAAAAGATCCTGCGGTGCAAAGAAAGTCTCCGTGTTGCGGGAGAAAAAAAATGCGTTTCACTCGTTTCAATGACACCATCAACTTTTTCAATAACTTCAACATTATCGATTTCATCATCATATTCCCTTCAAACTCTGCAGACTGTAACGCTTGTCCACGGTTTCTCTCAGAAGTACAAGCTTAGAATGTCACAGATAAAAATAACAAGAACTGCCATAAATCCATTGTTCTCCTTGTTTTCCTGGCTCAGCAATGTAAACCCAACTATAGCATGTCAACATTACTTATGACCATATAACTATTTATTGCTTCTGCGTAGAGTAACAAGTATTTGCTACAAATGTCACAGCAAACAATACCAAGGGGTGTAACAAGAACGCCCCACGTGAATCATGGAAAATAATAAAAAATTGAATAAGGATATATGGATATATGAAGTGAAAACCGCTAACGTATATGAAATGAACAAATACACAGAGTTGTATGTAAGAACGAGTGAAAGTATAAAATATACATAAAAATGATGCCTGGGGCAATTGCATTACCCCTGTTGGAAGCAGAAGGATTAATCCACGGGGAACTCAACACAGTCCATATGTACTTCCCAACACCACAACACAACTAGAAGGATGTATAACTTTGCGGATTTACAAATGAATAATTGACTATACAATGTAATAGCCACCTACAAGAATCAGCAGGGGTGTGAAATGATAGCAGATGCTTAATCAAGCACATGGCATTATCAACCATTATCTTGCGGCCTCATGTAGCTTGAGAAATCTTCCAACTGAAAGGATATTAAGATGATATATCACTTCTACCAATAATTAATAACAAATTGCAACATCTGGTCTATGTAATTGAGCATTAAATAAGTTGGATGGTAATTCTGCTCCTGCTTTTATGTGATGTTACGTAAATATCTGAAAATTATTTTAAAAAGAGGTTACCTTTATGTGCTTTTTGTTTAACTGACGTGAATCCAAAAAAAAAAAAAAAAAAAAAAAAAAAAATATTTATTTAATAATAGAATCAGAAAATGTGTTTTTATGTCCAATAAACTTAAAATATTTGCTCCGGTGTGAATATCCAGAATATTAAACTCAGTTTCATGTTCGTATTAGCATGCAAACAAAATATGCATTTACCTAAAACTCCGAGCCCTACTAATAACAATTATTTAATGTTTTCCTAACTTTGGAACTTCCTAGTTCTTGAAATTATTTTTCGTTATCTTATCTGCAGTACGAGTTCAGGTGTTCGGTATGCAGAGTAGCAACATAGATGTTGACTGAACGGTCCGGATTCAAGCTCTGCATAAACGGAGGTATATTTTTCCTTCACTCATTTGTCTGAATCGCTCCGCGTCCACTTGTCTTAAATCAACATGATGAACTACGCAACTTGTTGCAGGTGAAAAAGCAGCTGGAGTACTAACCACACATTATAGTCCATTTTATAATTAGACTGACATTGAACTAAGGTGTTCACAACAGTGAAGCAGAACAAGCTTCTATCAAGTGAGGAAGATATTCTGATATCTCTGATTGGCTAAAGTTAGATATGCATCGATTCCTACTGGATGGAAGCGGGGTAGCAACGAACTCTGTTGGAGCCAATGAAGGTTGCCCACATTCGCTGCCATGCCAACTGAAATCCCCGCCAAAACTTAGAACTCTGTAAGAGACAACCAGGATAAAAGGTGAAGTAAAAGGAGAAGTGAGGTTAAATGTAGGGACAAACATTCTGGTGATGTAATTATCCATCTCAGCATTCATCTAGCAATCTGAGGAAACACAAGAAAAACCTATAGGTCAAGGAAGATCGTTCACATTGGGTCACATACGCTACCGCCTGAGCCATCCCTTCGGTAGGGGCATTATTTAAGGGGTAGGGGATCAATCGCTCCCCTAAGTTACGAGAGATAATTAGGCGACTGATTATTATTATTGCTCGACCAAAAGAACAATTGCAACTATATCTCTAATATAAATAGTTCACATTTGAGATATAAAAGATATTTTAGGCTAGATGTGTAAGAATTCACATGAAAGTTCTGTAGACCTACTTCAAGCGACCATACCTCCACCTAAGCAGATATCGAGTTGACGCTCCTGAACAGTGGTAATGTGTGAGGCTCAGATTTGGGAGGTCCAAGGTTTCTTTTCCGTGGTTCACCCACTCTCATGTTTTCCCTGTTGTTTCTCATCCATTAAGATTTCCCTTTCATTCCGTTTCCTTCTCAACTTTCAGGTGTGCTTCTAGGATTCGTGGCGTATGGCGGTGCCGGACACGTGGTGCGGATGCTGGCTTAAAGAAAGAGTACTCTCCGTGGACACTAAAAGGCTACGCTCTCTTTAGGCAGTTCCAACAGTGGGACGAGTTTTCGAGCCTGAACATTTTAGGTAGTTCCTCGCGTCTCTGCGGCCTATCTACCTACGGCTCTCTAGCCTCCTTCGCTTCATACCTTCTCCCTGGAGGTGATAGTCACAATTTTTCTATGCAGGTCGTAGTGCGCGAAGTGTCCCCCTATGTTGTGTAACCTATACCTATAAGGTAAAGAAGTGAGAAGAATGGGAAGAAATTATTGCGATAACGGTAAACCAGCTTAATGAGCTTTCTTGTGCGGTATTGCCCAAGACACATGGCCTGAGAAATGAAATAAGCCCTTCTCCTTAGTGTGTTAGCGCAAATACACGCATACAGAGAAACAAGCTGTGGTTTTTCACTGCCTGCTATATTATATAAAGCCTTCACTTCATTGCCTGCAGGTGCCATCAACAACAGGGCTAAGCTACTACATTAAGAGTGCAGTGTGGATATAACTACACATTAGATATAGAAAGTAAAATATTATTTATTTGAGCAAACCTTTAGTAAACTTACAAGAAAGGTACAGAATAGTAGTCCTACCAATTACGAATGAAATTCTACAAATTATTGTTGGATCCTCCAATTGACGGGGTATTGTATGTTTCGCCCCACGTTGTCAGGTGTCATCTTGACGTTTTTTATTTTAATTAAAATGATATGTTTAAGATATTTACGTCACAAATGAAACGTGTATTTTGAATTTTCTCGCTATAGCCTATGTAGTTCTGTTTAAGCTGGATGACTTTTGAATAACTCGTAAACCGTAAGAGTTATACCAAATCTTACTATACAAAAAATGTAGATCTCGCTAAAACACAATCTATGAACAAATAATTTTTGTAGAGTGACGTGTTTCGACGTTCCTCGTTTTTTGTATCAGGAAAACTTCAACTTTAGTAAAATGAAACATCGTTGTTCATTTTTTATATGTTAGTCAGGCTAAGAGAACGGAGTCTCAAACCTTTAAAAGATTTAACTATCTACCGTATTCCCAGGGTTGGGAAGTAATCGAGTAAAAATACTCCGATTACAGTAACGATTACTTTTTTTGTAATTTTTACTCGTAATCGTTACATTTTGAAAAGTGTAATTTTTACTCGTAATTTACTCTTTGAAATGAAATTTTAATCGTTACATTTTAGGAATCGTTACATTTCTATGATCCCTCATCAAACTGCGTAAACTGAGAGTTTGGCAAGGTGGTACACTGAAGCGTTGCATGCCGGTACATGCATGACTCATCTTGCGGGTTTACAAAAGCTGCTACTGAACATGGAAGCGTTCTTTTCTGTACTTGGTGTTGCTCTGGTAAGTTGTATTCCATTTTGCAGACCATCTCACGTGTGATAGTATAAGTTTGAACCGCTAACGATGGATTCTCAAGAATCAACTTCAAGCATGTAAGACCATAGCATGTTTGAATTTCAGTAAATCCTAAGTATTTTGAATTAGTTGGCCCTCAATATAAGGACCACATGAGTGTGAAGTGCAAACTTTGTTTTGGAAACAAGATAGGTACTGAAATCTGCGCGGAGCACCACTTCAAATTTGAGGAAGCATATAATGGTAAGTACATTAACAGATTAATTACTGTTAAATTTCTTGTGCATCTTTCGGTGGATATAATTCACAATTGTGGATTCCCACAATTTAGTTTCAGAACGATATTCAGCATGTGGCGCGAAGTTTTTAAACAACACGTGCTTTTATTATTTCCCGAAGTATAATTAGAAAACTTGCCTATTTGCATTGGTAAATTATAGGTATTTAGGGATCAAAGTATTTTAATTTAAATGGAACAGGAATGTTCCTTTCCAAAGCATATTTGCCCACTGGATCCATTACAACGTTTCCATGGGTAATTGAAATCGATTTGAGTTCACTGAATGCGGTCCGCGTTTCCATGATAAATTCAATCTGGATTGAAACCGACTTGAATACGAACAGGGTAATCTATTTGCGTTTACGTCCTAACCTGTTAAACATTCTTGGTATATTTTTCGTGTTAGGCCAAACTTAACGTTTGGTTTTGTAAAGAATGAGGCATTAGTATGATAAAAAAGCTATTCGTTTAATTAATATAGATTACTCAAACTTAATCTCAATCTTCCAGTACATGTTTAACTGGAACTGCTCTAGTCCATTTTCGTCACTCAGATGAAAACATACTATATGATTCCACCATTTGCTTCCTTCTTAAACCCACCCTCGTCCGTTTTTATATTTAGTTTAACCAACGAGTAGATTTAATAAGAAATAAAGTTGTCTTTGGCGTATACAAATAGATTTTAGCACGGTAAATGTTTCCATTAAATAAAAGTAAATCTGATCCCTCTTTTAAGTGGAGGATCCAAGATTTCTAATAGATTTGGATTCGCGTTTCCATGCAGTATTCAATTCGAAATGTGTACTCAAATGGTTTTCAATTGCACATGGTTATGTGGAAATGTTGCACAAATTGTGCATTTGGCTTCAAATAAACAATAATTACAAATAACAAATGTGACAAAAATGTTGAGATAAGCATTTAAAATCTTTAAGTATGCGGGTGTAACATAAATCCGATATTAGGTTAGGATGTACAGCAGAAAGATCTTTACAAAAAAGCAACCGGCACTATCATTCACCACAAATACAGAGGTTGCCAGTAAAATGCGGTTGACAAACTAATTATGGAGTTCATCTGCAGTGCCATACAACCCTTTTCAATAGTGGAAGAAGATATTTTCACAAACTTAATAAAAGGGCTAATTCCGAATCGGACAGTAATGTGTCGGAAGACATTCTCAGTCGGAACCACAGGCAGACTTCAGAGCTCCTAAAAGCAAGTGCTGTTTGCATACTGCGGATGGATGGACTTATTTTAACAGGGCCTTTTTGGGAGTCACTGCACATTGGGTTGACACTAAAACACTAGAAAGAAAATCCGCTATGCCCAGTGAGAAAAGACTTTTGGGGTGCCACAAGTATATCTATCACACATGTCTAAGGTCTATCACACACTTTCCGAACCCAAAAGATATGTTGGTTTTATGGTTGCCTACAGAAATTTTACAATTACTTTTATTCTTTTAAAGGACAGTCAAAAGGCAGAGGGAGAAGCTACTTTTAAGAAAATTGCACCTTCATCTTTTGGCCGTTGTCAAGCTCTGTGGAATAAACAAAGGAGCACAGTTGTGGCAGACTCCATTCATTCAGCATTCCAGAAGTACCTTACGACACCTAATGCTACCAGATGGAATAGCATGTACGACAGTGTTACGTGCCTATTGTCTGAAATAGAGAAACATGGTACGACTACTCTGGATGAGCTGACAGACAAAGTTGGACTTGCTCGCTTTCGACCAGCAGAGTTAACATTGGGTATGAGGGATGTAAGTAGGGCAATGTAATGACTGAGTCTCCCTAGCTCACTTTAAATGCTATACAAAAGTTAATGAATAGAGCCTGGGTTTTCCGTGCAATTGCAGTACTTTGGTTGCATTTCTCCAATTATGTAATAATTCATTGCAGAGTTTAAGGTTCCAAATAGTTATACTTTTTCCATGCATGTTTGCATATTTTCAGTAACAATATTCCCACAGTGTATATTTTGGACTAAGTGTTATGCAGTATGACCTTCAACTTCATGCCATCTTGTATCCTACACTAGATTACTCAATATCAAATGGCTAACTTCCAAATTACTTTTAATTTCTGTTCCTCATCATAATTATAATCCTGTAAGTTGTATTCTTTCCGCAATACTCTTACTACCGCAAAATGTCATAATAGTTTCTAGCTTCCTGAAAAATAGGACTATGAGTTTGCAAAGTAATTGTAATTGTAATATTACTGATTACTTTTAAAAAAAATAATTTGTAATTTTCTTTAGTAAGATTTTTGCTACCTAATTGTAATTGAGCCCAGTTACTTTTTTGTGCTTTTGCCATCACTATGTATTCCCAAATTCCAGGGAAATAAGCAGTAAGATAATTTCTGCAAATGTTTATCTCAACTAACACGAAGAAGGTATAGGAGTAAGAGTTTGTAAGAAAGGTTAGCACAAGAGCAGAGAAAGTCATGTGATTGCACCACCTCAGATTTTTATATTCTAGGAATTCCAGGAAATCAGAAACGGCTTGGTGAAAGATTACCTTATTATCGGTGGAAGACATAATGAGTCATGTGCAAGGTTCAATGCGAATCTCATCTTAGAAAGCTGTTCATCCTTCAGGAAAATGAAGCAAATATATTCCTGATACACAGAAATGACACATCACACATGCCTACGGAAGTTAGGACCTTGAGGATATTTCATCCAAGGGCAATAAAAATACCGTATCTAGCTTACGATCTACCTCTTATGGAAGAAAGAGGTGTGCTAAAAGCAGGTGCATAAAACTGTTATCGTTCAAAATGTGCCCGTGGAAATTGCAAGGAGCTTTCGTCGTAAAATGGAGAAAAATCGAAGCCAGGAACTCAGGTCTAGCATTTCTCCGAGATGTAAAAAAATGTGTTACAAGGGTAGTCTGGAAATCAGCTTTTCTCATTCTGTTAGCCCGGTGGCTTCGTTTAAAGCAAAGGGGACAGTTCTTCACTCAAGACCATTTTAAAGGAGTGAAGGAAAGTTTCATGCCACATAACCCATAAAAATATTGTGTTGTCATTATGATAAATACGATACAAAATGAAGATTAACAGACTGATTAATATTTCGTGCTATATTATTCACAATGACTAATGAAATGATTCATATTTATTATATTCCATAGCCACTGAAATTTTAAAATGCAGTAGATTTATTACATTATAAAAAACAAGAATATGTAAGAAAATTGTGTAATTAATTATCCTATCAAATATTTGGTGCACAGTTTTGTTTGTATAACATATTTTCGCTTTTCTTGCCGCATAAATGCATGAATATATTCGTGATTTTAATATATATATATAATCAGTTCTTTAGTAACAATATACAAATGATAAAAAGTGTTCATCTGACATAAATACTTAGAAGTCAGAGATGCTGCATTACTAAATAAATGAGGAGTAGTAGAATTAGCATTATGAAATGTTAGTGCAGATTCAAAGCTTAGGTAGATACCACTTAATTTTACCCTCCTATGTATGTATATCGCTTTGTACTTCAGATATTTCGGAACGACATATTATGTCAACGTTAGAAGTAAGTTAGGAAATACATATTTATAGTGCTCTCTAGATAGTCTCCACAAACGTGGAGTCCCTGTTGTAATGTAGATGGAACTTACCCAGGTACACCTCCCGACTCCATGTGATTGGCTAAGGTGACATCATCGCTCCACACGTCAAATTGCCACTTACGCAGGCCCAGCACTCCGCATAAAACGTTTCCTGTGTGGATCCCAATTCTCATATCGACATTGAAACTTGTGGCCTCACGTACAAATCTGCAACAATTAATTACAAAATAGCGGTCTGAAATTCTGAGAAGGTGAATAAAATATTAATAGTACAAACGATATCACTAGTTAATCAGCAGAATTACCAATAGGACTTTAAAGAAAACATGCCTTAATTGGTGTTGATTTGCAAATATATTTCTCAGTCACTATTTTTTCTTTATCTCCAGTTATGTTATCTATTTACTCATAAAATAATTCAATTACAGCTCTATTTATCAATAAAATATTGTTTACTCGTTAGCTCATTCCTGCTTTATTACAACCCCGTACTTTTTAGTAAAACTATGGTACAAATAGCCGAGTTTCTTTTATTGCTTAAGAAAATTTTAAATGATTTTACTAACGTCAAAACAATAACAATTTCTTGGAATGTGACTGTGTAAGCATTACTGGCACTTACACTGTCACTGAGTCAATGTGCTGTACAACACTAACTCAGCTTAGCCTCTAAGCACAATGAAATGCTTTCAGACAGGATCTGAGCAGAGTAATGGCGCATAAACGTGTAACTTCGGACGATCGCAGAATGTGAAAACAGAACAATTTGATGGTTTAAGAGCAATTCGAATGTGTATGCTGCCTGGATTACACGATCTCCACCTTATGAACATAAGCTGCTTGTTGCATACAGTCGTACTGCAATCTACTAATTACATTCATTTGCAACAGCTTGGAACGGTAGATTCAGTAGAAAATCATGTCTGAAAACATTGCAGTAAGAAGCTTTTGATGAAAATAAATGTCAGCTAAGAAAAGAGTGGCGAGTCAGAAAGCTTACAAACCGGGTGCGCGATGTTTTGCGTATCCGCATTCTCAACGCTCGTTGCCGTCTGCTTGTTGGAGCTCTGAGGAACCTATCTTCGCTAATGGCGTACCATACACCAGTTTCTTCGTCATGAAGTAATACCATAGCGGATAGAAGAGAAAGTGTGAGCTCTCCCGCTAGTTCACTGCATGATCCGTGGTCCCGTGGCAACTGACCGAAACTGCGGCGTGGCGATCGCAGTCGCCTTAAAATGCGGCCCAACTGCCTAGTATGTGATTCGGAAGTACAGACAATTTTATACGTATGCGTTGTGTGTTGTGAGTAATTAGATACATAACTTGTGAAATTGCTTCTAATTTTGTGCATAAATGTGTGTGTTCTTCAAAACGTAAGTTTCAAGCAACATCAATAATTGATTAAAAATGCCAACTTGTTTTGTGCCCGGGTGTCGTTCAGGATACACAAACTGCTCAGAAGCTAGACATTTTTTTTACTCCTCCTAAAGATAAAAATCTGTTTTACAAATGGGTAAAGTCTATTCCTAGGAAAGATACTAAATTATCTGTTAAATCTAGTATTTGTGACAAACATTTTCCAGAGGACTTTTTAGTGAAAGTTGATTCATGCGTTGTGCATGGAAAACTAGTTGAAATCCCTAGAATTAAATGGCGGTTAAAGCCAGGGGCAATTCCCTGTATATTTCCTAATTTACTCAGGTACTTAACTACAGTGCATAAATCCCGAAAATCTCCACAAAACACAGACAAAAAATTATTGAAAAAGCAATATTCAACAATCAGTAAATTACCAGATGCAGGATCCAGTCAACCAGTTCTTATTTCAAACGCGCCGTCCTTCAACAATGAGGAATTCACAGAAAACAGTTCTAATTCCCCCAAGGTCACAAACACAAGTGTCAATAATGAAATTGCTACACTGAAGAAAAGAATTAGAAACCTCAATAGAAATTTAGTTAGAACTAAAATCCTGCTTTCTAAAGAGAGGGCTAAATTAAAAATGGTAGAAAAGAAATTCGCTACTAATTGTTGCGAACATAAACGCAATTTAAATTATTTAAGTAAAAAACAAAAGCTGGTTCTA
Source organism: Tenodera sinensis (assembly GCA_030765045.1). Classification (NCBI taxonomy): domain Eukaryota; kingdom Metazoa; phylum Arthropoda; class Insecta; order Mantodea; family Mantidae; genus Tenodera; species Tenodera sinensis. The sequence continues at coordinate 135,324,841 of CM060965.1, read as the reverse complement.
GATACAATGCTTAAAAAATACATAATTTGCATTATGGTTTAATTTTTCAGCGTAAAATCATTTAAGCAGGTATTTCCCACTGTTCTTCGTTAATTATAATACCCATTATTGTAAAATACCATCCTATATTATGTGTCAAGGAAAGACGATGTTTCAAAACAGTATTTCCAATATTCCTGCTTACGATTTTAGGTATTTAAAATGCTAACTGATAATATGAAACCCATTTTCACCATGCATTCGTGAACTAAAGTAAAGCGACCGCGACACCAGTGCCATCTTGCGAGCGAACCATAGTAACTCCCGAAGAGCTCACACTATCTCTTCTATCCGCTATGGTAATACTTTTAAATGTTTATTGTCTAAAGCCCTCTAAAACATGTACGTTAAATGACCAATGAAACAGAGGCAACAGGAAATCGTGCCTCACTTGTTTCCCATAGTTACGGAAAAATAACCATCTAAATTTTCTTTCTCTCCTGTAAGAATATTCCAGAATTGTTGTTCTATGTATTTGTGAATTTTAGAAACGACATTATTTATACAAGGAGAGCAGTATTATTTGAAGATTGTGTTATTAAAGCTATTTGTTCTAATTGAATTGTAAACGAACGTGCTTAAAGAGCACAATATTTGTCGTGATACAATTTTTACTTGTGTGAGTCGAAAATATATATCAAATACAGCGTTCTACAGTAAAACAAGACACTGGAATGTTATTCGAGTATTTAACAATTATCCTCAGCTGATTAGAGGAACGGCGAGTTTACGGCGAGAGTGCGATTGCCAAGCGTTTGGAATTTCAAATGTGGGGCATACCCAGCTTCGATCACCGCAGATTTGGGACTTCCGAACGCGGGGCAACCCGAGTTAAGACAGCCTCACATTTGGCGACGACCCTTCCATGTGGGTCAAAAGAGGAGACGGCAACACAAGGACCTGGAAAGGAAACATGACACCCAGGATAGGGAATCCCAATGGCAGTACAACACGGTAATCTTCTGGTAAGTAAGAAGATACCAAAAAGTAAGTCGATGCACAATAGTTAATTGCGATGCTAGTGCATGCTTTTATGTAGTGGAAAATTATCAAAACCAATTAAAATGGAAGGAAACCAAAACCAAGGGAGCAACGAAAGCAGTGCACAAATATCGGACATTGATAAAGTAATATTAATAATGGAATAAATGGGACTAAAGTTAAGTACCAATCTCAATAGTAAACTTGAACACCAAGAAGATAAATTTAAATCAGAATAGCTAAACAAAATGAACAACTTAAATTAGAAATAGCTAAAGAAAATTAACAGCTTAAATTAGAAATAGCCAATCAGAATCAAGCTTTAAATGATAGGATAGATTGCAAGTAAGGGAACTCAAAATTACCATAGCTGAAATTACTAAAGAACAACTGAAGTTAGCCAAATAAAATTCTGAAGTTATAGAAAATTTTAAATTAGAACAACAGAATATGACTGAAATATATAGCAAATTTCACAGTTAATCACAGGAACTGGAGAAACTTAGGTTTGAACAACTTGACTATAGTTCTACACAAGCAACAACCACTATAGAGCTCAGAGATGGGTATGCCAAGAAGTAGAGATTATAAAATTACAAAATATCAATAGTAAAAATCTGATGTGTTGCACTCACATGACTTTCTCTACTCTTGCACTAACCATTCTTACAAACTCTTATTCCTATATCTTCTTCGTGTTAAGATAAATATTTGTACAAATTATTTTATTGCTTATTTCCTTGTTGGTGCAAGGGGAATATTAGAATACAGCAGGCTTTGAGCGATAATCAAATCCTTTAAAGCTTTGAGATTCTGTTCTCTTTGCGCATTTAACATGCAAAACAAATGAACAGCGATGTTCTATGTCACGAAAGTTTTTTAACTTTTCAGAAACTCACACACATAAAACAAGGAATATCTCCGAAATGGTTCACCCTACAAGAAAATTTATTTTGACGTAAATTGTGTATTTTAGCAAGATCTACATTTTTTGTATAGTATGATTTGGTCTATCTCTAACGGTTTACCAGCTATGCAAAAGTCGTCCAGAATAAATACGACTACAGGGGCTATAGCCAGAAAATTCAAGATATACATTTCATTTTTCATAAAAATATCTCAAACATATGACACTTTAATCAAAATCGTTAGAGCCATTTTCAAGAAAATCAAAACTTTCGAGAAATTTTCCATGTAAAGGGTAGTTTAGGATGGGGCTATTTTCTTCAAAATCTTCGTGTCGCATCCTTGAAAGACATTAAACTTAAATACCAACTTTGGTTTTTAACTGACTTTTCGTTTTTGAGTTATGCTGTCCACAGACTGACACACACACAAACACACACACACACACACACACACACACACACACACACACACACACACACACACACGGACCTTTTTCTAAAACTGCTTTCTTTGGATTCAGGGGATCTCAAAACAAATGTTTCCGATGAAATCTCGACACCGAATTTTTGGGTGGAATACAATACTTCCCCTACTTACCAGTAGAGAAAGTAAAAATGAGCTCATATTTGAAATGCAAAGCCACAAAACAGCAATGGACGATAAAGTAATAAGGAAAAAGAGAACGTACATTACTTTAGATAACTTGCGGCAAATAGTTGCCGTTAAAGCACAAGGTATAAATAATGATGGTAATGTTAGTGTCAGTAATGATATTGGCATTGATTGTATTCATAACGATCGCAATGTAAAGCCTAATATACAGACTGAGGATCAACATATACTATGTAACACAAACATTGGCGAACTAGTTAATCAACACCATTCGTCCTTACCTGAATACACAATGCAGAACCACGAAACCAGTTATAACAACCAAATTTTGAACGAAGTTATTCCGTCTATTTTTGATGAAGAAAGTGCAACCCCAAACAATTTCTAAAAGAATTGGAACTTTATTTCCAAATTAAAAATATTCCCTCAGATTTACGCATGGGGATAGGTGCACTTAAGAAAAATTTTACAGTGGCTAAAGTCAGCTTTTGTGGGAAATGAATCATATACATATGTCGTTCAGAAAATTATTTCTTGCAAGATATTGAGGATCGGCTAGGCAGAACCGGATCCGTGTACAACTAGCTACTGGCAAATATGATCCAGTCTCGCGGATCATTTTATGAAAATAACCAACCTTTGCAAAATGATGGAACCACCTTTGAACGAACAAGAGATCATAACGGCGGTGATTAGACACTTCCCAGACACTGTTGGACACAACTTGATAGTTGCAAAACCAGCTGATTTTGCCGATGTGATTGAGCTATTAACAGCGTTCAACTACAATTTAAGACAACCAGGAGCCAATAGCTTACAAATAGACGAATGTAGAAGCGCTAATGGTGCCACATAAGCGCTGCAAAGCCACATAAATAATTACACTTTTTTCCAACAAAATTATGAGCATCCTGTGAGACACGAATACCATGATTTTCGTGGGGAGGGGCACAACGTTTAAATAACTATAACCATTTTAATTAACACTTAAACAAAAGCAACAATAATTCAAGGAACAAAAATAACCATAAACTTTTGACCAATACTGAAATCAAAACGGCAATAAATCTAGAAACCGATTTCAGGATCAGAATTACAGAAATATCAGAAATAACAAATAACAGCACAAGAAGAAATACACACCTCACTTGTATAGGCGTTAATAGAGGGAGCAATCCCGAATACAGACATAATCCATATATTCGATATAATCCAAGAGGACATGACCAACTAAATAGACATTCTCGGAAATACTATTCTGATAGCACCCAAGGTACGATCAGATGTACAGAGGAGCGAACCGAAATCAACTAATCGATCGCCAAACGAATACAAAACCACAGGATATTGCGGATATCGAAAACACGATCCTACATGCGGAAAACTAATGAAGAATCATAGTAGAACTCCGTCTTATGATTCTATGGCACAGTTGATTGTACTTAGAGTCCTTTAAATGCAATTATTAAATTACCGGATAACCCCGATTCACCGGAAGATAAGCTAGGGACCACGACCACCTTATTTAATACGCCTTTGATCAGCATTAATATAATGGGTACCTAAAACATTCAGGCCATGAGTGATACGGAATCAACCACAACTGTTTGTGCAGAAAGTCTATTTCAATTATTGCAAAGAGTGGTAAAATCAAATTCTTACCTGTTTGTGGTGTATATTGTAGTGTAGCTATTGGCAAGAAAAGAGAGAAAGTACGTCATCAAGTTATGCTAGACATTGTATTAAACAAGTGGAAAAGTGAAATAATCGCGTTAGTAGTAACTAGGCTTATCACAAATATAGTCATTGGTAGTGATACTATGTTATTGGAGTAGCGTGTTAGATTTAAAAAATATTATTAAAAATTAGGAAAATGACAAAGAGATCATTATTCCTTTATTAGAGAGAATCGACGATGTAAATGAAAATAGAAGCTTCCAGGAAATAGCATTGATCGACGAATTGAATGTCATGATGAGGATTGATGTTCATAATGAAAATGAAGTATTAGATTATTTTAGGCCTACTAACACATGCGACAATAGGTATATTTTGTTTTAGCTGCAAGGTTAGTAACGCAGCGTACACTACCTCGAACAACGCAAGCATGAGAAACGATTAGTGGAATGCGAGGGTGCTAACGTAGAAGGGACTACAATGAGCAACATTAATGAGACTTACAATATTCCCATTTCACCACAAAATTTTTTGAGTTTTTAATGCGACATTTAAAGCATGTCTTTTCCAGCAAGCCACATACATGTAACAAATATATACATCATTTTCAGGTGAAGGATATAAAACCATATGTAGACCGATTCCGATTTCGATTAGAAAACAGGCGAATGATGTAATTAATGAAATGCTAAATGACGACATCAGAGAAATTCCTGATTCGCCATTTTGAGTGCCTTTTGTTGAGTACATAAGAAAAATAATAAATTTATGATGGTTGATACTCGCACCATTAATGCATTCATGTTTCCAGGTCATTTTAGATAAAATTCTTGGAAAACTAAGTTTTGGAAAATATTTTTCAAATACAGACGTAAATTCGTCTTTCTGGGTAATTCCTTTAGCAAAAGATGTAAGAAAATATACGGCTTTTATCCATAATGGGAACATCCTCCATTTTAACCACGTGCCTTCGGATTACGTACTTGTAGCGGGGCTCTACTAAGAGGATTAAATGTCATTTTCGGCGACAGTGTAAATGATTTCGTCGCACGTACATCGACGATTTCCTAATTTATGAGGAAGACGCCGATACACATATGAAACATATTAAGTACATTCTGGACAAATTTCTAGAACGAGGAATGACGATCAACCGTTCTAAGTCAACGTTTTTCACAAAGGAAAATTGGTTCCATAATTTCGGCCGAAGGACTGAAACCCAATGCAGAAAGGGTATCAGCCATCGAAGAAATACCACCACGCAAACATTCAAAGGAATTACGCCAGTATCTAGGAATTTCACAATATCAGAGTAAGTTTATTCATAATTACGCAGAAGAGATAGCTCTCCTCCGGAAATTACTTAAAAGGGCGTTAAATGGAAACGGGACGAACGCCACCAAACTGCGTTCCAAAGATCGAAAGAATTGTTTAAAAACGCAATACTATTAGAAAAACCTAGATCGGAACTACAATTTCGCATATTAACTAATGCTTCGTCGTTAGGATATGCGGCCATTTTACTCCAAATATGGGAGGAGAGAGAAAAACACGTAATATCCACGATATCTGGCACTTTACATAAAACAGAAGCAAATGCAGAACAAGAAATCTCTTCGATTTATTTTGTATTAATAAAATTTCACCTATTTTACACACCGACCACATAAGTTTGTCATTTATACAGAAATACAAACTTACTAGTTCAAAAATATCAAGATACATCCTCGAGATAACATCATATGATATCAAAATAGAACACATCTCCGGAAAGGATAACATATTCTGCAATACGCTGTCCAGATTAAAGACGGATTGACAAGTTCCAGAAACTCTCTATAATCCACGCCATTAAATTAAGATTTTGAACTTATATTTGAATCCCAGTAGCAACTTCACAAAACAACTTAAGGATATAAAGGAACAACAAAAAACTTGATTCGGATATATCACAATTATGGGCTACTACACCGGAAATTACACCCAATACAACAGGAGATAGTGTAGGAAAATTGGATGGGATTTTGTTGAAAGCTCATGGAACCCACACAAAGAAATGGAACGTTCTAATTCCCAAATCTGTGGAGACGACACAATATTAACGTTTCATCAAGCTCTATCACGCTCAGGAACCGAGAAAACTGCAATAAATATTAGCAAAAAGATGTACATAAAACATTTAAATAAGAAACTAAGGAAATACATCTCAGATTGCGAAGTTTGCCAGAAAGTAAAAGCTTTAAATGTAAAATATGACATCGAGCCCGGAAGCATTATTCGGAATGAGAAAAATGCCCTCGTTGCAATTGATGCTCATGGAGAAATGCCTCTGAAGTACATAATTTTCACCTCTTGGGTCCTTTGGTATCATATATGATACCTCAGGTTTTAGATTTTTTTATCACTCTGTGAATGTGTTAAACTCATCACGGCCGGTGGTATCATGCTTGATACCTTCTGCATTCTATGCTCATATTTTTTTTTCTCTCTCTCATGTCTACTTTGTATCGATGGTAGGATTAAAAACCCATAAAAGCTTAATTTAGTCTCGAAGTAACATATACGATGCTACCCCTAAAACTCCCCTGAACACCAACCCCCTCCCTAAAATGTATATTTTGAATATTCTTGTTCTTTTAATACATAATAACATATTGATCCTCATAACAAAGTTTGTAGCTGTCTAAATGTCATTTAGGCTCCCCAAAAAGCCACGCCCCAAAAAAGTTTTTGCAAATATTTTTTGTTTTAATTTTGCACAACAGAAACTCATTAAGCACAAAATAATAATTTTAACACTAGTATTGTGATCTCAGGACGCAGGAGATTAAATATATCTTTGTCAAGTAGCAAATTTTTACTAAATTTGTTAAGATATGCTCAGTACGTAATATCAATAGTTGCAAATGCTTAAATAAGATTTTGGAGGATTATATTCCAAAATATGGAAAAATCCGAGGTATTCTATTAGAAAATGCAACGGTGCATTAAAGTAAATTATTCACGGAAACATTGAGAAATGAAGGCATGAAATTGTACAATTCATCTGCTTATTTTCCCCAAGGAAATCCGCCTGAAAGAATTTTGAAGGACATATCTATTTTCGAATACTGTGCCATAAAAATCGCGTAGTATGGGTACCACATTGTAAAACTGTAGAAGACTTACTAAATAATACCATCAATATTACACATTCTTTCTTGCCTGTTGAATTAATGACTAATCACAAACCTAAACCGAATGTTCGCAACGTCCCTGAAACGATTCCTATATCGAAAGAGTTAAAGGAGGAACAAATGTGCTATATAGCTTTCCAAAGAATACAGAATAGAGTGAAAAAAGAGAAAAATGAAGGTAAAACGTAGGAAACGTAGGTAAGTGGGAACCTGAAATTGGAGATAAAGTTCTGGTACGCGACCGCAAAATTTCAAAACCCTCACAGAAAAGGAGTTACGAATTAGAATTTTTATACAAAGGACCATATACAATGACAAACAAGTTTGGGAACCACACCTATGAACTTTACGACAAAAACAACCTATTGGGAAGGTTCCACAAACAAAATCTACGACGTTATAAGATATTAAGAGATGTGGAATAACAAGAAGAAGAGGAAACGAAATTAAAAGGAAATATTGATAAAAAAAATCCCCATTACGACACTGAAAGTTGTAACTTGTGATATTGTATCATTGTTCATGTAGAACCATTTTAATTGCACATAAAATATGTAATGTAAATTGTCACGTTTGTGTACATGTCAAAATTATTATCTAATGTTGTATGGTATTGCACAAAACGTGGGGATATCATTGTCATCCAAGAATATCAATTTAAGAATAATAAAATGCAATATTTGGATAACAATGAGGGGCATTTGAAATCGTTTCTTGTCTAAAACTCTCTAAAACATCTACGTTAAAAGTCCAGTGAAACAGAGGCAACAAGAAATCGTGCTTCACTTGTTTCCCATAGTTACAGAAAAATAACTAACTTTTTTCTCTTCTGAATTATCCTTCTATGTATTTGTGAAGTCCAGAAAAGACTTCTTTATACAAGGAGAGCATTATTATTTGTGTATTGTGTTATTGAAGCTATTTGTTGTAATTGGATTGTAAAGGAGTGTGTCTTGAAAATCACAATATTTGTCGTGTAACGATTTGTACTTGTGAGTCGACAATATGCATCAAATACATCGTTCTACAGTAAAACAAGATACACTGGACTGTTAATCGAGTATTTAGCAGTTCTTCCTCTGCACCCATACGGCCCTGAGATACGATCCCAGCTGACTAGCTGAGCGGCGACTTTACGGCGAGAATGCGATCGCCAAGCGTTTGAAATTTCAAGTGCGGGGCATATCCATCTTCAATCACCGCATATTTGGGAAAGCGGGGGCAACCTAAGACAGCTGCATATTTAGCTGTGTCTTACCAGTTTCATTAACAATATTAGGTTCTGAGTTATAGGACAAGTTTTTTATGAATCAACACTTGATGCCCGTACATACGTGAATACAAATCCCCCCTCCCCCCCGATTTGTACTTGTGAGTCGACAATATGCATCAAATACATCGTTCTACAGTAAAACAAGATACACTGGACTGTTAATCGAGTATTTAGCAGTTCTTCCTCTGCACCCATACGGCCCTGAGATACGATCCCAGCTGACTAGCTGAGCGGCGACTTTACGGCGAGAATGCGATCGCCAAGCGTTTGAAATTTCAAGTGCGGGGCATATCCATCTTCAATCACCGCATATTTGGGAAAGCGGGGGCAACCTAAGACAGCTGCATATTTAGCTGTGTCTTACCAGTTTCATTAACAATATTAGGTTCTGAGTTATAGGACAAGTTTTTTATGAATCAACACTTGATGCCCGTACATACGTGAATACAAATCCCCCCTCCCCCCCACCGTTCTTAGAGAATTAACAGAAAGTGAGCGTGATTTTGCATTTTTTCAATGAGTCTGCGACAGCTCATACAGCCAATCTTTCGATGAGAACAGTTGAAAGTGTGTTTCAGGACAGAATTATCAGCAGAGATTTGTGGCCTCCTCAGTCCCCTGACATAACCCCCTGCGATTTCTATCTCTGGAATAACTTAAAACACAAAGTGTACAAGAAAAGCACAGTCACCGTGGAAGACTTCAAACAAAATATCCACCAGGAAATTGCCAGCATTTCTCAACGTGAGCTACGACGAGTGATGCATAGTTACCTAAAGAGGTGCTAGAAACGTGTGGACGACAGTTACCAGCTTCAGCATTCCCTTTCATAAAGTTGGTAAGTAAAACAATTAAAATAGTTTTAAAAATGTATGGTTTCGCCCGCGGCAGATGGCAGAGTGCTTAGGATGCGGACGGACAAAACACTGCACAGCCGGTTTGTAAGTTTTTTCTTCTCCCCTTACAAATGCAATGGAACAACTACGAGTATCATTTCCAGGGACACTAAAAACTTGCAGTGATGACATCTCTATTTCATTAACTCTCTAATTGTACTCGACTTTGGGATATGGGGCCAAATTAGAAGAGAATCCTTTCTTATGCCCTTTATGTAAAGAATGAATCATAATCCAATGCTAAGCAAGCTTCCAGAAAGAGAAAAGTTCTGTGGACATACAGCATTTTCCTTAAGAGGATAAGGGTTTATATTTATCGGAGTTTACTCTTTAATAACTCAGAAAAATGCTTATTTTAACATATTCCGTTGATAAAACTGATTCGGTAAAATCCCATCGTCAAAACTTTTAGGTGACATGCTATGCTTTCTCTAATCATTGTAAGTATGTAGTATATAATGTAAAATCGAAATTTTAATAAAAAACAATCTTGATGTTTAAGCGCAGACTCTTTAAGGGCGCAACACTAATACATTCAAGAAAATGTCCTCCCTCACACTAGCCTTCTTTAAATAAAAATATATCTTTATTTCTTGACTTTCGCAAAAAAGACTAGGGAACTTGATTAGAACATTAATGGTGAAGATATTTACATAAGAGAAATTTCCATTTTGAATTTTCTGGGAATACCCTGGAAGTCCTAATAGTCCTTTATGATTTTGGTAGAACTTGTTAAAGTACCTACTCAATTTATGCGAAATACCAATTGTTGTGCAGCTAGACATTTCCGGGAAATTATGTGCATATAGTTTGAATTTTCAATAATTGTACTCAAGTGGTAACTTACTATTAGTTTTTCTGTTGATGGTCATGTAAAGATTATCATTGGCCTACTGATCCCAAGGGCGCGGGTTCAAACGCGACCCAAACCTTCTTCTTTATCTGATTACCCTCCCTGCACCGAGAACTGACACCCCCTAGGACTTACAAGCCTGTGCCAGAGGTCAGATGCCTGTCGGGGAGCAGACGAATCAGAGTGAAGACCTGGAAGCAGGTGGTCAGCCTAGCACCAATATGTGAGCTAGAGGATGATATGAAGTGCAGGCGAAATGGATGAATGGAAAGGTGATGATAGAATAGCTGGTGGAATGAGTAGAGGTGAAAACCGAAGAATCTGAAGAAAACCCGGGCAGACGCCGCTTCGTCCACCACGAATGCCACATGGGGCTCCCTAGGTCGAACCCGGGCCGCCTTGGTGATAGGCGAATGCTTTAACCGCTCGGCCACGCCGCCGCATCCCAGTCCAGACCAATGGTTTTTAAGAGTGTGTAAAAGCGACAGCACCTTGTAAGTAGATTTACTAGCATGTAGAACTACTCCTGCAGAACAAAATGATCCTGTTTATTGACTACATCGCAAACAATGTTAATGTTATGCAAAGAGTGTTTAATTTCAAGGTCATCACATATGGAACTACTAAACATTCTCCTTATACCTATAACGATATGTGCTAATGCTTAGTAAAGATTTTAATCTATTAACAAAGTAAATACAGGAATAGGCATTCGTGTGAACATTGAGAAGAGGAGGCCATGCGAATGCACCACATTTTCCTTCTGCGGTCCTTCCTCCGCCAAGTAATGCACATAATTGTACGCTGGTTAACTCTGCAGTGGTTTATGGGTTCGAATCTGACTCAAATGATTACGTATTTTAACTTTGGGTAACTGTGAAAGCCTTGTGGCCATGCATGTAGTACTGTGACGCGCAAAACAAAGGGCTGTCTGGGCCAAGCTACTGCACACCATATACCAGGCCAGCGCCCATGGGCAGCTTGTCTCGCGTGACTGTTTATGTATACGCGACTCACAAAATTAGAGCGGCCGAACCAAAAGGCGTTTTCTTCAGAGCCTTCGAGAAAGACTTGGCTACGAAGAAGTTGGCAAAAGGTCCATATGACGTCATTCTCGCTATATAAGGAGGCAAGGAAACAACAGTTAGTCACAGTTAATGACTTGAGTCATTCAGTTTGTCAATGAGTATGAGACAGCTGTGGGTGTGTTAGCGCGTCGTAAAGTAGACTTAACGAGCGTTGCGTGTCTGTATTGGCGTAGTTAGTGTATGAGTGACAAAAAAGTGAAGAAAGACTTTGAAAGGGCTGAGTTAAGATTATGAGAGGTAAATAGTTGTGAGTTGTGATATCGCGGAAGACTGTAGACTTTGTTAACGTCAGTAGAAGTAAACTGTGGCAACGAAAAAGACAGGCTAAGGCACGAAATGCAATGACGTAATTCTCCTAGTCCAGTCATGGCCCAATGAAGAAAAACCATACTAACTTAATACATCGATATTGAAAACAAAACAATGTTCGCTGAATGCATACAACAGATATAGTTTTATCATGATGGTGTTGGACATGTATCACACTACGTAACTCCTATTCCCGCCACAGCTTGTCTTTTTTGTTAGCCACGAAGTAAACTGTGTTATTTACCTTGAATACTAATCCGAATTCCCCACGACGAAAACAGAATAACGTATGTCTTAACCTACAAGAAAACCACAGCAAAATAAAAGGTTTGTGTACCAAGAAAAAATAAACTGACACGAAGTAACAAGAGATGAAACGTACGCCTTCTGGGGGAATTGTGTTACATGTGGGAGCAGATAAAGATTGGGTTGTTCCAATTAGGGAATTATTTCTGGGATAGTTCTCCAGAGAACTGCAATATCTGTGAGTGACCATAAGGCAATAAGACGATCCATTATATTCGATGACAAGAGAACAAGAGAGTTAAATTGCAAACAGGTAAGCCTGCTGCTATTTCTTCCGTGTGGCAAATATTTATAGAACAGCTTAGGGAAAGTAATGATACCTGAAATTAATGTTTACGGTGGATGAACAACTATTTCCACTTAAGGGCCATTGTGGATTTGTGCAATATATGCCAAAAAAGGTCTAAAAGGTATAAAATCAAAATACTCTGTATGTGCGAAGCTGAAAGTGGTTATGCCATTGATGGGATTGTGCACCTATACAGGAAGAGAATCAAGTGAACCGCCCTACAAGAATTTGGTTCTTACTACAGTTGAGACTCTGGCAGGAAATATTGCTGGTACAGTCAGAAATATAACTATTTAACAAGTCTACCATTGGCAGGACATCTCTTGAGTAAAAACCTCACTATTGTAGGAATGATGAGAATGGCTAAAAGAGAAATTCCAAAAGAGATGAAACCAAATAAAAATAGACAAATAAGTTCAAGTCTTTTGCATTCACAAAAGACATTACAATGGTTAGTTTTTCACCGAAGAAGGGTAAGTGTGTAATTCTTCTATGAACCACATCCAAAACAGAAGCCTAAGATTATGAAATTTATATCCAAATAAACGGTGGTGTGGATGTTATGGATTAGCTAGTGCTCCATTACTCATGCAAAAGCCAGACTAAATGCCCTTCACTCCCTTGTGCAACATAATGCATCTAATTGCCTTTATTCTTTACACAACACAACATTCCATATATCACGAAAGATGTTTGCACAAGAGGAGACTTTTCATCAAGGAGCTTCCAATGAAGTTGATTCAACCGTCTAAGATCAGAAGATTGTCCAATTCATTTCTATAGAAATCCATATACCTGGATATGCAGAACTTCATTATTATCCCTCAGACACAATACAGCAGCAACAGCAATAGTAAAGTGGATTGCCAGAAGAGAAGGTGCGTATTGTGTCCTGCTTCATATAGTAATAGAAAAACAAAGACAGTGTGCTGTAAATACACAAAACATGTGTGCCAACACCATAGCAGTGTGGTGAGCAATAATCGTAAAAGTTAATGTGGTGCTTTCTTGTTTTTGTTCTTTAATGCCGTAATCATCAAAGTTAACATATTGTCAAAAAGTATGGTACCATAGGTTTCGCATTTCATTTTGTAATTTATTCGAAGCATGTTCATGTTAAAAGAATTTAATATCACTATTAAAATGGAATCGCGTAAGCTTTCACGGCCGGTGTCATAAAATATAGAATGAATATTCGGGCTTGTGACCCGTGGTCTAGTGGAACCGATCAGTTTGCCGATAGAAGCAGAGTACTGCAGTCACACTACTGACGATGTTCGACGCAGCTTCGAACGAAACGTATGGAAGAAGAATTTGCACTAGACCACGGCCTACAAGCCCGAATATACATTCTATATTTTATGTACTATTAAAATGATCATAAATGTCTTATACTATACTCATAAACACTTAAACACAATATTTGTGCATGATAACATCGAACGAATATTTATTTTCATTTAAAATATTAAATATAATGGGCCCAATGAACCCAGGTTATGTAAATATGCAAAAAATATGGGCTATGCATAGAAGGGTTAAATGACATAATTTAGGTCCAAACATTTTATGGATTCCTAGGTATTCCGTGTTATTAGTTTGAATTGTCAAATTCTCATACTTTTCTTAAACACGAAGTCATTCGTTTCTTATGTCCTGCACCGCCTGCGGTGCCGTAGTAGTAAAAGCGGGCGTTAAACACTACAACAACTTATGTCCTGGCCGTGCAAAGAAAATGAAATGTCAAAGTCGTTCATAGCGACCAGCACTCAAAAGCATTACCACCACCACCGCCGCCGCCGCCGCCACCACCACCACCACCACGACCACCAGCACCACCACCCCCACCACCACCACCACCATCACCACCCCCACCACCGCCGCCGCTGCCACCACAAGAAGAAGAACGTTTCTGACATAGCACGAATCTCTGCCGGGATTCTCCAAAAAGAGAAATAACAAAGGCCAAAGGTGATGCATGGAAGCAATTATGCATTGAAGTACACAATGACATATGAGGTATTGGCTATAAAATAGTTACCGGCAAGCTGGGTTTGAGATTACCAATAGTTGCTACTGATGACGAGCAAATGAATATAGCGAGAGGATTGTTCACTAAATGTAAAACTATAATATGGCCGGAAATGACCGATGTAGGCAATATTCCAGTATGGACTAAAGAAGAAGTAAGATAGGCTGGGAAAAAAATTAAATCAGGTAAAGCTGCGGGCCTAGATGGGATACAATCGGAGTTTGTTAAGCTTATTGCAACAGAAAAACCTGAACTCCTGGCTGAAACGATAAACAAACTAACTGTGACAAGGGACTTCCCTAAAAATGGAAAGAAGGACAACTAATTCTCATTGAAAAATCTAGTAAAATAGGACTAAGGAAGTCATACAGGTCTATATGTCTGCTAAAGTAAGACGTTTGAGCAGATAATTAATAAAAGACTAATTGAGGAGCTAGAGAAAGGGGATGAGTTGTCAGCAAACTAGTTCGGTTTCCGTAAAGGATGTCTACTATAGACGCAGTGCAGGTAGTTCTAAATATAGCAGAAGAAGTTTAGCTAAATGCAAAGAAATATGTAGCATTGGTAACACTTGACGTTAAAAATGCATTTAATTCAGTCCCCTGAAAGGGTATAGTGGATGAGCTAAGACGACGACATGTAACACCTTATCTCATTAAACTTATATGCAGCTATCCACAGAACCGAGTAAGAAGGAACAACAATTGTGGGATATGCTGATGACTTAGCACTAGTAATCAGTGGTGATAGCAGAGAGGAGATAGAATACCGGATAGAATGGACTATAGGGAAAGTAAAATCATGGATGCTGAGAAAAGGTCTGCAGTTAGCTCCAAAGAAAACTGAAATAGTTGTGCTTGCAGGGAGAAGAACTGTAAGAGAAATTGAAGTGACTATGGGAACGACACAAATAAAATCTACGAGAAGCTTAAAATAGCTTGGTATGAGAATAGGACATCACTTTGGTACGGGCCCACACATCCAAAATGTAACAGCAAAAGCAGAGAAAATAATTGCGACTCTGAGCCGACTGATGACAAACATGGGAGGTCCTAGGACATCTGAAAGACGAATATTGGCTAGTGTTGTCAATTCAATTATATTATACGGAGCGCCTGTATGGAAAGAATGGATCGATAAAGCCACATGCAGGAAGCTGGTTGAAAAACCACAAAGGAAGATGGCCATAAGAACTGCCAGTGCGTACAGGACCGTTTTCACCAAAGCGATCCAAGTTGTAGCCGGAACTGTGCCCATACACTTGCTAGTTGCAGACAGAACCTACCAACAAGAGGCAAATCGACAGCAACGAAAAAAGGGTAGCAAAAGAATGTTCCTATGCGAGGTGGCAACAGGAATGGAATGATGAGCAGGTAACTTCACAATAGACTAAAAGGCTGATTCCAGTAATAAAACCATGGTTACATAGATGACATGGAGAAGTGGGTTACTATGTAACACAGTCTCTCTCAGGACATGGCTGTTTTAAGAGCTATTTGCACTCCATGAAATTGGCACTGGATGACAGATGCCCATATTGTGGCGATACCGACACAGCTCTATATGGTGCTGGTCTGTCCAAGATGAATCTCTGCTAGACACACTGTGGAACAACATATAGGTGCAGCCATCAATGCAGATAATGTTATAGAAATATAGACTATATGCTTCAAACGAAGTATAAATCGGAACTGATTGTTAAATGATTACTCACATTCTTAAAACAAAATATGATGATGCAAAATAAGACAACTACTCATGAAAACACAAAATGTTGAGGCAAAATAAAGTAATAAAAGTAGGCGCCTTTCGATGTGTTCCAAAGGTTCCGAAAGTCGCCAGCTTCAAGAGGGCCACTTGATCTGGTTACCAAGACGCCACCAACATCCTCATTTAAAAAAAAACACCACCACCACAACCACCACCACCACCGCCGCCGCCGCCACCACCACCACAACCACCACCACCGCAACCGCCACCACCACCACGAACACCACCACCGCCGCCAACACCGCCACCACCACCACAACCACCGCCACCACCACCGCCACCACCACCACAACCACCACCACAACCACCAACACCACCACAACCACCACCACCACAACCACCACCACGACAACCACCACCACCGCCGCCGCCACCACCGCCACCAGCACCACCACCACCACAACCACCACCATCTCCACAACCACCACCACCATAACCACCACCAACACCGCCACCACCACCACAACCACCACCACCACCGCCGCCGCCACCACCACGAACACCACCACCGCCACCACCACCAACACCACCAACACCACTACCAACACCACCACCACAATCACCCCCACCATCACCATAGCCGCCGCCACCACCGCCACCGCCGCCACCACCTCCGCCGCCTCCGCCGCCACCACCACCTCCGCCGCCACCACCACCGTCACAGCCACCACCATCACCACCGACACCGCCACCGCCACCAGCACCACCACCACCACAACCACCACCACCTCCACAACCACCACCACCATAACCACCACCAACACCGCCACCACCACCACCACAACCACCACCACCACCACCGCCGCCGCCACCACCACGAACACCACCACCGCCACCACCACCAACACCACAATCACCCCCACCATCACCATAGCCGCCGCCACCACCGCCACCGCCACTAGCACCGCCGCCACCGCCTCCGCCTTCGCCACCACCGCCATCGCCACTGCCAACGCAACCGCCACCGCCACCGCCACAGCCACCACCACCACCCCCACCACCCCCACCACCATAGCTGCCGCCACCGCCTCCGCCGCCTACACCACCACCACCGCCACCGCCAACGCCACCGCCACCGCCACAGCCCCACCACTACCATCACCACCGCCTCCGCCGCCACCACCACCGCCACCATCACCGCCAACGCCACCGCCACCGCCATCACCACCGACACCGCCACCGCCATCACCACCGACACCGCCACCGACACCACCACAGCCACCACCACCACCATCACCACCGACACCGCCACCGCCACTGCCACCGCCACCACCATCACCACCGACACCGCCACCGCCACTGCCACCGCCACCACCACCACCACTACCACCACCACAGCCACCACCACCACCATCACCACTGGCACCGCCACCGCCACTGCCACCGCCACCGCCGCCACCACCACCACTACCACAGCCACCACCACCACCATCACCACCGACACCGCCACCGCCATTGCCACCGCCACCACCACCACTACCACCACCACAGCCACCACCATAACCACCATCACCACCGACACCGCCACCGCCACTGCCACCGCCACCGCCGCCACCACCACCACCACTACCACCACCACCACCGCCACTACCACCACCACCGCCACTACCACCACCACCGCCACTACCATCACCACCACCGCCACTGCCACCGCCGCCACCATCACCACTACCACTACCACCACCACCACCACCACCGCCACTACCACCACCACCGCCACTACCATCACCACCACCGCCACTGCCACCGCCGCCACCATCACCACTACCACTACCACCACCACCACCGCCACTGCCACCGCCACCACCGCCACCACCACCGCCACCGCCACTGCCACCACCACCACCGCCACCACCACCGCCACCGCCGCCACCGCCACCACCGCCACCATAGTGAACAGGTTCGTTTTGGGACATGTGGCCGTAACGATAAACCTAGGTCTTTCCACTGCTGTTTTGGTCTCCCTTGGGCCCTGTGACTAGTTGGAGCGCACTAGAATGCCAATTTCGGGACTAGTTCTTTTCATTCTCATTAAACGATTTTTCCATTTTCGTTGATATTTCCTATCTCCTCTGTCAAACTTGGTACTCCAAGGTTTTCTCTGATTTCCGTATTCCTTTGGTGGTCCAATCTAGTAGCACCTAACAGCGTTCGCAAGAAACGCATTTCGGCTTCAAGTTTATGTGAATTTCTGTTATTTAAAATACAAGTTTCACTGTCTGAGAGTAGCTTTTGATTTGATATTATGTAGTCTTAATTTTGTATCGGTCTCATCTGTTTACCAAGATGTCTCATTATCCCGTCAGTTTATTATATTTTTGTAATTTTGTATCAATATCACTCTTGCGATCTGCAAATACACTTCTTATGTATGTACAATCAGATACTTGTTCTATAATTTTTACATAAATCTCGATTTTCACACGTTGTATGTTTTTTCCACACTTTACCATTGTTTTAGATTTTGAAGTAGAAATTTTCCTATCATATTTGCTGGCGGTTTTGAATAGTTGGTACGCTGCCACTTGCAAGCTGTTTTCACAATTTGAGAGTAAAACGATCATGCGCATATAATAGTGTTTTGACTATTTTATTTCTTATTAACGGAATTCCAATATTTACTGTTTGTTCCCATTCTTGAGCTATTTTATTGAATAAGAGTGGGGACAATCCGCAGCCTTGTCGGACCATTTGTGGTGTTTATAGGTTATGTTATTTGTCCATCTGGTAGTTTAATTTGCATTTTAGAGTTTTGATACATGCTTTGTACGGTTCTTAGTAAATTTGGATGTGTACGCGCTTCTTGCAATATCTGCCAAAGCTTCTCTCGGTTTATATTATGGTATGCCTTTTTATAATCTATGAATAATATGTATAATGGAAGGCTGAATTATTTCCTCTTTTCCATAATTTGTTGTAGTATTAATATGGCAACAGTGGTGTTCATTCCCTGTCTAAACCATATTCTTCTTCCAAAAGTGTTATTAATTTCTGATAGTTTGCCTTTAATTATGTTTACATATAGTTTGGCCGCAATTGAGAGCAGGGTAATGCCTCAATAGCTATCACATTTATGTATGTCCTTTTTACTTTCTCTACTGGTAAGTAGGGGAAGTATTGTATTCCACCCAAAAATTCGATGTCCAGATTTCACAGGAAATATATGTTTTGAGACCCACTGAAACAAAAAAAAAACAGTATTTATAGAGAAAGGTCTGTGTGTGTGTGTGTGTGTGTGTGTGTGTGTGTGTATGTGTGTGTCTGTGTGTCTGTGGACAGCATAACTCAAAAACGAAAAGTCGCTTAAAAACCAAAGTTAGTATTTAAGTTTAATGTCTTTCAAGGGTGCCACACGAAGATTTTGAGGAAAATAGCCCCACCCTAAACTACCCTTTACATGGAAAATGTTTCGAAAATTTTGATTTTCTTGAAAATGGCCCTAACGGTTTTGATTAAAGTGTCATATATTTGAGATATTTTTATGACAAATGAAATGTATATCTTGAATTTTTTAGCTATAGCCCCTGTAGTCGTATTTACTCTGGACCACTTTTGCATAACTGGTAAACCGTTAGAGATAGAACAAATCATACTATACAAAAATGTAGATCTTGCTAAAATACACAATTTATGTCGCAATAAATTTTCTTGTAGGGTGAACCATTTCGGAGATATTCTTTGTTATGTGTGTGAGTTTCGGAAAACTTAGAACTTTCGTGAAATGTGTCATCCTTGTTCATTTTTTTATATGTTAAGTGTGCAAAGACAACGGAATCTCAAAGCTTTAAAAGATTTGACTATCGCACAAAGCATACTGTATTCTAACATTCCCCTTGCACCTACAAGGAAATAAGATATGTTGTACAAATGTTTATCTTAACTAACACGAAGAAGATATAGGAATAAGAGTTTGTAAGAATGGTTAGTACAAAAGTATTGAAAGTAATTTGAGTGTAACACATGAGATTTTTTATATGTTAATTGTGCAAAGAGAACGGAATCTCAAAGTTTAAAAATATTTGACTGTTGCACAAAGCCTGCTGTATTCTAATGTCCCCCTTGCACCTACAAGGAAATGAGCAATAAGATAATTCGTACGAATGTTTATCGTAACTAACATGGAGATATAGGAATAAGAGTTTGTTAGAATGGTTAGTGCAAGAGTAGAGAAAGTCACGTGAGTGCAACACATCAGATTTTTTTACGTGTGTTAATTAGCAAACCTGTTTCCCGATCCGTTGGGATAGTAAAACAATCCCAACTATTATTAAAACTTTCTAATAAGTTATCTTTCAGTTCAATTTACCCGTATTTAAAAAATTGTAAATTCAGGTCATGCAGGTTCGGGCTTTTCCTATTCTTAGTCTTCTTTAAAATTGCTTTCACGTCATCCATTATTGGACTGGCTTTCTATTTCTCCTTCAAAAATGAGAATCAATGTGTTCTACTGGGTTTGGGTATTGGGATCATACCATAAATTTCTGTAATGATTAATCCAGTCTTTTTGGTATAATGTTAACATTAAGTTTGTCCTTAGTCTCTATCTGTAATTTTTAAAATATTTTCCCATTTTGCATATACGGAAAAATGAAATAAAATCTTTAGTACGTTTAACTCGATTAACAAGAAGCCGATGGAAGTATAGGCGTCTTTAAGAATAGTTTGTTCAAGAGTAGAGAAAGTCATGTGACTCACCTATCAGAATTTTTTTTTGTGATATTCCTGTGACTCACGCACCCTTACCATGGATTTTTTTTTCTCTACCAAATCACGTATCTAGTTGTTACACTCCACCCAAAAATTCAAATTCCAAATTACACATGCTTTGAATCTCCCTCAATCGAAAAAGCACTTACAGAAAACGACTCGTTTGTGTGTGTGTGTGTGTGTGTGTGTGTGTGTGTGTGTGTGTGTGTGTGTGTGTGTGTGTGTGTGTGTATTACTATGAACAGCCTATCCCAAAACCAAAGTGGTAGCAACAACTAAATATGATAGTTTAAACGCAATACCAAGAATACGAGACAATGTTTTACATTGAAACGTTTATTTTCTTAAAGAAAGCTCTTAACTTTTTTATATAAATACCATATATTTCAGATACATGAGGAACAGAATTTACATCTTGAATTGTCAGGGGTCCATCTATGAAGTCCTATTCATTCCGAATTACTTGGGTATACCTTTTGTTCCCTGGTTAAAAAAAAAAAAAAAAAAAAAAAAAAAAAAAATCATAAAGAACTATTTAAGACTGGATTTATTTCAACGTATATGTTGCATTTCGGAGACATTGTTATTACTGTTTTGAATCTTCCCATTCTTTCTCATTTTTATGTTTATTTTAAGTACTTATTTATTTTTTCTACTCCCTTGTTGTCGAACATGGAATAAAAAGAGTAATAATTTCAAGGACAGCATATAGTAGCCCTATTTGAAACATTCAATTCCTCTAGCCCCTTGCCTGTCTTGTCGTACTACAGCCCTTTGAGTGTAGCCTTGGCCTACCGCCCGGCCGCTGGATCTCCCACCTCTACCCACTACAGGTTAACGTGGTCTTCGTTACAGGAGTAGATCATAAGGAGGAACCAGGATGGGTGATCAGCCCGAAACCTGGTGTGAGAGCGAGGAAGTGGATATGAAATGATGGCGAAAGATGGTAGGAAAGGTTATGATGGAGCAATTGGTGGAATGATGATGGGGGAAATCGGAGAACCCGGAGAACACCCGTCCCTGCGCCAGTGTGTTCACTACACGTCCCACATGCGGACTCCTATGATCGAATCCAGGTCGCTTTAGTGAGAGTCGAGCAGTCTAACCGCTCGAACAGTAGCCACTTTTCTTCCCCCTTGTATCTACAGCGAAATATGTAACGTAAATATTTCTGCATGGATTCATCTCGAGTAATATAAAGTAGATAGTCTTAGAAGAATATGATTTCGTAAAAATAATAGTTATATAAAAGTGTTGCTTTTGAAACTTGTGTACAAATAAAGGATAGCAATTGGACAAAGTCAGGTGAATGTTAAACATGTTTCTAATTAACAATGGAGCTGCTATTTTGCAAACCCCAGCCACGTTTCTATTGTGATAGAAGGGCAATAATGAAGAATTACCTATTACATCTCTTCATTACTAAACGGGTATGTTCTAAGACATTATATTTTGTTGTGGTTTGTGACAAATTCCTTTGAAGGAGCTACAGCTGTGGTTATAACAAGTTGACCTATATTCATTTGGAACAGCTACAATTAGTGTCACAAACTGCATCAGGGTTGCCAACATTTAAAAGTAAAATTATCGTACCAGCCACTCCAAATTATAGATTTTGATTCAAAATTATCGTACATCTTAAACCAAATGCTACAACAATAAAAATATCAGCAAAACACTTATGAAAATGTAACAGTAATGATGTTTATGATATTCAATTACAAGATTGATGACCTCAACCAGTATTGCAACTTTAAAACTTATGTTTCTCGCATTATTTATCTGAAAGTTCATCTTCTTCAACCGTTGCAGCATTATACAAATTTGTTGTTGAGATAAACCTTAACATCTTCTCGGTGACTTGCAGATTTTTGGATCTACCACATTATTTCAAAACTAAGGCGACAGAATAAGTTCATTTACCATACATAGTGCCAATCTGCTTCTAACTTTAGTTTTTATTAAGCTCAGTTTAGAAAAAAACCCTTTCACGAGAAGTTTTTCTGTGGGGAAACGAAATTACTAATAATGAAAGGGCTGCTAGTTCTTTGAAATTAGTATTTCCACCAAGGTGGCATGTGTTTAGCAGCACTTCAAAACCTGTCAGATTCAGGAATATTCCTTATTTCACACGGAATATTACTTATTCAGAGGTT
The DNA here is from genome assembly GCA_030765045.1 of Tenodera sinensis. Classification (NCBI taxonomy): domain Eukaryota; kingdom Metazoa; phylum Arthropoda; class Insecta; order Mantodea; family Mantidae; genus Tenodera; species Tenodera sinensis. The sequence continues at coordinate 135,301,768 of CM060965.1, read as the reverse complement.
TCTCCATTGATCATCATATCAATTTTCGAAACAGCGCCTTCTTCATTGAGATTACCAGATCTGGGCACACTGGCAAAAAGAGGATAAAGGGTAGAAGGATTAGTACGATATGAAATGGTGGCCTTAGAGGGGTGAAGACAGGCCATGAGGGCATTTGTAATTAGTTTCATTTCGCTGGTGTGACAAACCAGTGAAAATGATATTTCTCCAATATCAAACACATTCAAATTATCGTACACCCCCATAATTATCGTACGGGTTATCAACCATGTGTACAAACATTAAAATTATCGTATGCCCCCATAATTATCGTACGAGTTGGCAACCCTGAACTGCATACAAGTCAGATATTTTAAATCACTTTCCCTTGCGTTAAAACTTTTGTTGTTGGAGATTCGTTCACATATCATATTTCGTTATTGTGTTATATTATGGTTAATAATGATGGTGATAATGGTTGATACTAGATTATCTAATTTTTTCATGCGGTTTAGAAAATTACATTTACTTCTGGATCTCTCTGTCCCATGACATGGCTGGTTCCCTTTCGCATAACTTAACGGTTGTGGTTGTATAGAAGTGTTAATTTAGATTACTACACCAAACCTTACCGAAGTGTAATACAATTTAACAGTATTTCCGTATCACGCACTTTGTAAGGCACCAGTAAGATAAACTACTAAACTGCCAACAGAAGACCCAGAACGAAATAAAAATGCAGAAAGAAAGAAAAAAGGAAAGATGGACAGAAAGAAGATATCGAGCGAAAGAAAGAAGTGAGTTATGTAATACAATGACAGGAAGAAAGTCTACTTTATATCCCTCTTATTCCCCTCAGACGGTGTGAGCACCATAACTCATGCTTTTCATCTTGTAGAAAGGGAAAAATAATGCGAGTGATATTTGCGTTACAACATGCACACTTCATTCTTGCTGTTAGAGAACAAATTCCCGGTCAGGTGCAAGCCAACTATTGGTGCTTCTCGAGTATATTATGGCATTTTATTCTACACTTCATTAAACTCATACACATTCAACAAGAGCAGCTGACTGTGCCTCTCTCTTGCTCTCCTATCCTCTCCTCCCCCCTCTCTCTCTCTCTCACTTACTCCTCTGACACATACACACGCACGCACGCACATTTCTAAGTACCGCCTTAATATTTACCAAGTTGAACTTATTCTAAATAAACAACAAAACAACTTTACCATAACAATTACGGATTATAGCGCTTGTCAAGTTACCAGCCATGTAATATCTATACAATTGTTCAGAAACTGAATAATTAATAAATAAATGCCACCTCAATTCATGATCTTCATTGGGAACTACACAAGGCGTGAGGAACACAAACGCAATCTGCGACAGAAGAATCAGCAAAGGCACTGCATAGTCTCGACAATGATCACAGAGCTTTACTTGATAAGGTCGCGGTTTCACACTACAGTAACCGACATTACGACAGGCTCGTAAAAGAAGCAATTGAAATTAAGTTATTGCCAAATAATTTTAATAGGCACAACGGCCTACGACTGAGCACAGTTTGGACAGGAATACTTAAAAGAAGGCCATGATTTTGAAATCGCCGTTTATTTCTTATGCACTTTCCGATGAAGGCCATGAGTTTGACATGGCCATTTGTTTGTTAATTATTTATTTCTCGATGGAGTTTAGTATGGGCGAAAGCTCGAATAATTTTATAGATATTACACAGCTGGTAACGCCAGAAGCTCTAATTAATTATCATCGAGTGAAAGCATCAAATCTTATATGTTCTAGCTTAAGCATTTAAGAAACACTACATGAAAATGGTTTTGCAAATATGACACCTTACAATAAAACAAGTTTTAAAGAGCCATAATAATTGTACGAGACATATAAGTTTGTAATAACACCACTAATATTTAATTTTGTACTCCTTAATTTTAAAAAGCACTTAGTTCGCGGCAGTCCTGGAGACTGACAATTAACCAGAATAGACTTGTTTTGTATGCTATGACTATGAAGAAGTTTTTCAGAGCTGAAATAAAGGTTATGAGTCAAGTTTTAGCCCTTTCCACCCAAGTGTTTCCGAAAGTAGTCCGCTTCCTTCCGTGTTTCATAATACCAGCTAAGAAAAGTTGCTCTGTAACATATCCAAAACGCTTTTAGTCGTTTTAATAATAATAATAATAATAATAATAATAATAATAATAATAATAATAATAATAATAATGATGATGATGATGATGATGATGATGATGATGATGATGATGATGATAATGATGATGATGATGATGATGATAATAATAATAATGATAATAATGATAATAATAATAATAATAATAATAATAATAATAATAATAATAATAATAATAATAATAATAATAATAATAATAATAATAATAATAATAATAATAATAATAATAATAATAATAATAATAATAATAATAATAATAATAATAATAATAATAATAATAATAATAATAATAATAATAATAATAATAATAATAATAATAATAATAATAATAATAATAATAATAATAATAATAATAATAATAATAATAATAATAATAATAATAATAATAATAATAATAATAATAATAATAATAATAATAATAATTTTATAATAATGGAGACGGAAACTTTTGTCCGCCCCGAAAAGAAATTTATTGAATAGAACTATTTAACTGCTTTATTTTGATATAAACATGTAGGGCATTTATATAATCTTATAGTAGTTATAAGCTGTTAAATATTTAATAATTAGATGTGTGTATAAGCACGTACTTGGTTTAGCAGAGATGAACTCAATGGTTGCCAGTCTTGTTCATTGTCCAAGGAAAACTTGTGGTCCATAAGCCAGTGCACAAGGTCGCGTCAAAAAATCGTTAAGATCCATGCTGCCAGAAAAGCCAGAAAAATTTGAACATGACAAAACTTAGCAGTCTTTCTGAATATGGAAACGCATGAAACTACAGCCAATGAGGGTTGAACTAATCGCTAACTCCAGAGATGTCACTTTTTGCATAAAAAATGGGGTGAATGATAAACAGCTGTTCCGTCTAGACATTAAAAAAGACACGTAAAAATTAAGCTACTCGTATTTAGAATTGTTTTTGATTTAAGGTTAATTGCGTGGACGATTTTAGGCGTGTATTGAAACAATACCGATGATAAATTCCCAGAGCTGCCTGCACGTTAGTATTTCCGCGAGGAGATAATCAGGAAGCAAGTGAAATGGTGCAAGTTCGAGGAAGCTACCCGCAATAAAACACAATACATAATCCTGGAAGGGGAACAAACCATAGTTGAAACCTTGCGTCGTTATATTTTGCTATCAGCCGAGAATAGTGAGCAACTTCCAAGCTTTTGATCTCTCGATATTAAGTCTACCTCCTTTTAAATTTTATACGGCACTTGATTTGAAATTCATACTTGTCCACCAGCACTAGGTCTTCGACGCTTCTAACACTTCCTTCAAAGACAGGCGTCTGTTCTTTAAAAAATATTCAAAAACTAAACTAAAATTTCATCATCGCACCTGCAATACCGTTACTTCGGAGAACCATGAGTCATAAGCCGTTGCTTAGAGAAACCTCAAAACGAGCATGGAGCATAGAGACCCACTTCAAGTTAAGCGAGACGGCTGAGACAAGCTTACTGTCTATTAGTACTAAATCTGAACTTCACCATCCTACAGTAGGCAAACCAGTGTGCTCAAAACCTAGGCAGTTAAATTCTAAAAAATTAAGACTGGCAAAAGAAGAATTCCAATTTATGCTTAATCATGGAACAATTAGATCATCAAAATCTAAATGAGAGAGTCCACTTCATCTTGTGATAAAAAAGATAGTTCACTCCGCCTTTGCGGTGATTTTAGCAGACTAAATGACAAAACCGTACCTGCAAGATAACCTATACCATGGATATAAGACTCAGTCCATCTTCTAGAACAAGAAAATATTTTCTAAAACTAATCTATTTAAAGCTTATTATCATACACCAGTAGCCGAAGAGGATAAAGTTAAAACATGTAATTACCCCTGTTGGTTTATAGCAATTCATTGTTATGCTTTTTGGGTTGAGAAATGCACTCAACACTTTTCAACGTTTTATTAACAGTCTTCATGGGACATTGCTGACTTTCTTATTGCTTCATCATCAGAGGAGGAGCACAGCTATCATCTCAAACTCATCTTTGACAGCTTGCCAAATATTATTCAGAATAAACGCCAATAAGTCAGTGTTTGGAGAAGAAAGCCGAGAATGCTTCGGTTATATTTTGATTACTCCAGAAGGGTGAAAACCTCTGCCAGACAAGGAGAAAGCAGTTACAGGGTATAAATTTACAGAAACAGTTCCTAGGAATTATTAATTTTTACACAAGGTATCTCAAGAATGCATCCGATAGTCAAGCTATCCTCCATGATTACATTAAAGGAGTAAAAAGGAAAGACAAAAGTAAAATTCAGTGAACAGTGTGCTGATCGCACTTCAATTGTCCTGTTTCACGCCGTTCTGTTGTCTCACTGTTCCCTGATTCCACCGCTAGGGCGTGCTTCCCTTGGCACGATGCGGCTGCGGGAAACTGGGTGAGTGACTGACTGGCTGTAAGTTCCAGATTATGCTTGGTCATGAGGCCGTCCTGATCGAAATGTACCTGGACTACGCTTTCGTACGGAAGGTTGATTAATTGATTTGGGGGATAGTTCCCATGGATTTAATGAATTAATAAAATCAACCATTAAAGAAGTTACTTCCCGTTATTTGTGACCAAACATGAAGAAGGACGTACAACTATGGACAAAAGTTTGCTTGGCTTGTCAGAAATCTAAAGTGAACAGGCACATCAAATCAGCAACAGGAAACCTCAAAGAACCTGATGATCGTTTTGCAGAAGTCGACATAGGTTTAATAGGCCCACTGCTTCCTTCTCAGGGTAACACATATGCTTTGATTTGCAAAGATACATATACGGATTGGGTGGAAGTTATACCAATTCTTAACATTACACCTAAAACAGTAGCCAACGCTTTCTATAGTACGATTGGATTTCAAGATTTGGAGTACCTGCGCGAATAACTACTGATAAGGTAGACAATTTGAATCAACTTTATTTAAACAATTTAGTTCAATGCGTGGTGTTAAGTTGTACCGTACTGCACCCTATAATCCCCAGTGAAATGGAAAAAGAGAAGGACATCACAAACTCTCAAAACAGCTCTGAAAGCACATAACTCCACAAAATGGACAGAATATTTGCCATTAATTCTCTTAGAATTACGAGCAGCTATAAATCCTAAAACAAATGCATCAGTTTACCACGTGGTTTATGGGAAAACTATTAAATTACAAGGCGAAATATTCAGTGAACCAGCTAAAACAAATCAAGATCCAGAAAGCTTTGTTTCTGATCTTCAGAATTATCTGAGGCAATTTAAACCTGTAACAGTGCATCACAAAAGTGCAAGAAGCATCGTCGTGCACAGAGATCTGAATCAAATCAAATCAAAAAAGTTATTTGGGCATGTTGTAAAACATGCCCTGGCTGTTTTAGGGATAGTCCCTCTTCAGCCGCGGTTTTTGAGTTTTTGCTTTTACGGGGCGCGGAGATCGATCGTGTGTGCGTGTGGTTGTGAACTGGTGTATTGTGGTGTGGTGGTGTGGGTTGGTGTTGTGTGTGTTCATCCCTGGTGTGTGATGGCTTCTACCCTCTGAGAAGATTGTATTTTTGTTGTATTGTGTGGTTGTGTATGTGTGTTGCTGCAACAGCTCTCGGTTAGTTTTTGTCTGTGTTGTGTGTTATATGTATTTTGTTATGTGTGTGTAAGTGTGTTTGTGTTTACTGTGTGCTTATGTTTTTTATGGTAATTGGTGTTGTCGTTCGTGTGTCATTGTTAAGTGTTTTCGTCTATGAAGATAGCCAGCTGGTTGCCGACTCTCGTCGTGTTAATTGCTTTTTTAAGCGTCTTTTGTGCAGTCTGAGTCAGGTTTTGTAGGAATCGTGCTCTGTGTGCGGGTGGAGTGATGTCATATATTGGTGGTATCAGTGTGCTGAGTATTTGTGTAATTGTCGTGTTTGTGATTTAGCGTATGTACTTTGTTATGTTTTTCTGTATGTTTGTGAGTTGGTCTTGTAGGGACTTGATTTGTTGTTCAGACTGTGAGATGACGTCTTGGAAAGTACTTACGGTTTCGTGCTTCGACATGTGTCTTTTAGTTTCAGGGATCTTTGGGAAATTTGTCTCGGGCCAGTCAGTCACGTGTGTTGGTTTGGGTGGTGTGGGGATGTTGTGAGGGAAGATGTGGGTCTTGGCAGTGTGTTCCGGTTGTGTCGGGGGTTGTCTGGGATACATCGGGCATTTTACTTGCCCGGTGTAGTGCCCGTTCTGTCGGCAGGTGGAGCAGTAAGGGGTGTTATGTCGGATAGGATGGGTGCATTGTCGCGTGTCAGAGTTGTGCCCACAGTGGAAACATATGGGTTTTTGTGTGCAACTTTCCTCGTGATGTCCGTATGTCTGGCATTGTCGGCAAGGTACGTGTTGGTCTGTGTGCTTAGAAGGCTCCGCCCAGAAAATTTGTTTTAGAGATCTGAAGAAATGTACTCACGTTTTTATACGTTTCGACAGGATGAAGAAAGCATTGGAGCCACCCTATTAGGGTCCTTCTCCTGTAATTGTTCGAAATGATAAATATTTCTGTGTTAAAATCAAAGGAAAGGGAGTTAACATCTCAATCGATTGGATGAAGTCAGCATTTTTGTTAGCCAACGAGGAGCAGAATTCTTCTGAACCAGATGGAAATTATTTTTCTCATACAAGTATGCCATCTTAGACAACTATGTCAAGCGAGAGTAAGAATCAGAGCTCCAGAATGTCAATACAAACAAGAAGTGATAGAAGTGTTCGTTTTCGTGCCCAATTTGTTGACATATAAAGAACTTCAAGATATACATTTCATTTTTCATCAAAATATCTCAAACATATGACATTTTAATCAAAATCGTTAGAGCCATTTTCAAGAAAATCCAAATTTTCGAAAAATTTTCTATGTAAAGGGTAGCTTAGGGTGGGGCTATTTTCTTCAAAATCTTAAAGATCTTAAGATCTTAAATAATAGACACTAATATGCACATACAATGCGAAAATATCAATATTTAAGGCTAAATAAACAGGCCATAATATCAAGGAGATATTCTTAAATCCAACGCCCTCTGAAATCCTTTATTTTTCTGTGGAAAGTATTTGCACGAAAACATGATCTGCTTTTCACAGTGTTAATGTGATCCTCAGACAGTCAATTTCCTCAAACGGATAATATTTAAACAACAAAAGGTTCAACTTTTTAATGAAAAAATTAGTTACGGTAAATATATATAATGTACTATTTTAGATCCTCATATGAATGAAGAGCAGCATATTTTGGAAGAACCAAAGCACACACTATACACAATTTGGATTTCTGTTCGCAATAGACCCTGAGAAAATGAGGCATTTATATCGCCATTTTAACATTTGTGATATAGGACTTTACGGCTCCCGATAAAGGCGTTCCAGATATCCTAAGTTTTCTATTAGGGATCTTTCATGTTGCTCATTATCAAGCTTTTTATTGTTATCTCCCAAAATTCAAATGCAAGTTTAGGAAGGTATGGTACATAGTGCATTTATTGTGTTATAAAGCAACAACTTTTGACTTGATTATTCTTTATTCGTTTTATATTTTGCTACTAATATAATTTACATTAAAGATCTTTGCTCAATTTCTTGAGTTTAAAAAGCAATTATTATTTTACCTGTTGTATCATGTACACCTTAGATTTCTATTTAAACAAACTGACAGAAATCCTAAAGGAAAAAAAAGAAAGAAAGAATGAAAGAAAGAAAGAAGGAAGGAAGGAAGGAAGGAAGGAAGGAAAGTAATAAAGAAAGAAAGAGAGAGAGAGAAAGAAAGAGAGAAAGAAAGAAAGAAAGAAAGAAGGAAGGAAGGAAAGAAGGGAGAGAGGGAGGGAGGAAGGGAGGAAGGAAGGAAAGTAAGAAAGTAAGAAAGAAAGAAAGAGAGAGAGAACGAAAGAAAGAGAGAAAGAAGGAAAGAAGGGAGGGAGGGAGGGAGGGAGGAAGGAAGGAAGGAAGAAAGGAAGGAAGGAAGGATGGAAAGTAAGAAAGAAAGAAAGAAACAAAGAGAGAAAGAGAGAAAGAAGGAAAGAAGGAAGGAAGGGAGGCAGCGAGGGAGGGAGCGAGTGAGGGAGGAAGGGAAGAGGGAAGGAAGGAAGGAAGGAAGGAAGGAAGGAAGGAAGGAAGGAAAGTAAGTAAGAAAGAAAGAAAGACAGAAAGAAAGAAAGAGAGAGAGAGAAAGAAAGAGAGAAAGAAGGAAGGAAGGGAGGGAGGGAGGAAGGCAGGAAGGAACGAAGGAAGGAAAGTGAGAAAGAAAGAAGGAAAGAAAGAAAGAAAGAGAGAAAGAAAGAGAAAGAGAGAGAGAAACAAAGAAAGAGAGAAAGAAACAAAGAAAGAGAGAAAGAAAGAAAGAAAGAAAGAAAGAAAGAAAGAGAGAAAGAAAGAGAGAAAGAAAGAGAGAAAGAAAGAAAGAAAGAAAGAAAGAAAGAAAGAAAGAAAGAAAAAAATGACAGAAGGATCTCACGGCATTATGAGTGAAATTGTATGTAAAGCTTCTATGCCTATTTTATATATTTGAATATATGTTTTATTTAGGGATAAGTATAGAATAAAACGTGACAAAATGGAATTTGATCCTCATACGTTTTTATTAATTAGTTAATGATTATTGATGCCGTATTCCAAAACTGCTATTAGACTACAGACCAACAGACAAAAGAAACATTGGAACACTTGTAGACCAAAGAGAAGATGGACTCAGCAAATGTTTAATGCATGAGACTAGAACAAACCTTTACAGGCTTTACCTTGATGATGATGATGATGATGATGACGACGACGACGACGAGGATGATGATGATGATGATGATGCGTTTTTATTCAAGAGATTTTGTTGCCAGAAGCAGAGTCGAGAGCGTAGTAACATGATGTATGGCATTGCCATCAATTTGACTTAACCTAATACGCACAACACTTTGATGTGATCTCTCGAATGAGCGAATAATGGAATGGGTTAATGCCAATTTCCCATGCCGCATATCAAGTAAAAGCTCATCTACAGTTCGATATATTCGTTGCTGTTTTTCTTTCGAGAGTGGGCTGGAAGAAACGTCGATGTTCGTGTTGTACCTACAACATGCTTCGTTTACGGTTAAAGTATCTAATACTGCAATTCTGGCCTTGTCTTTCTCTCAGTACAAGAAATAACAGCTATGAATGCCTTCAGTACAGTCGTCTCCAGAACAGCAAATGCTTATGTAGGTTTCCTTTTTTTTTTTTTTTTTTTTTTTTTTTTTTTTTTTTTTTTTTTTTTTTTTTTTTTTAACAGGAAAAGTATAAAGGAAAGCAGAAAAATGGTTTTGGGGTTTTCTGCAGTATACTTGAAATCCAGTGTATGATGGCATTACACTCTTTGACGAACCTTTTTTCAGATAATGTAAGGGAATTGTCATGCACAACCTTGAGTACCCATTTACATAACTGGTTGAAAAGAGTTCGTGGATATTGCTACCTCCAAGGGTCAGTATTAAGAGATTATTTATCTTACAAGAACGTAATTGAAAAGATACTAAAGTACGAGTATAAATTGTTCATCAAAAGGTTTGTATATCAGTCTCTGGCCAATAGTCCTTCGATGTTCACCCTTACATTGTTTTAGGTCAGGTATCCCCAAGTCGAGACAAGGTCGCTTGAGGGCGTGCAGGGCTTAACATTACACTTACTGCGGGTCGCATAGCCCCATATCACTGCAATGGTGGTGTAACGGTACATATTAATACTACGGTGTCCTACTTATGATGGCTGCGACAAATTGCGTGAAGAATTTGAACCTAGATTCCAGGACATTATATCACCTGATAAACAATTTAAGTTATTTGCAACACGTTTTCAGTGGATATCCTCGATAGTCCTGTTGAACTTTAGTCGGAAGTAATAGATTTGAAAAATGATATTGAGTTAAAAGATAAATATCAAAATAGAAAAAGTATAAACCATTTATACTCCTCTGTAAAAGGCTAAAGATTTCCTAAACTCCACAATCTAGCAGGAAGAATTTTGTGCATGTTCGGGACAAGCTATGTTTGCGATTCACTGAAGTCATGTCACAGAAGCCAATCAAATGATAAACACTTGAAAGTATGTTTGCTATTGGGTAGCTCGCAAACAATAGTTCAATGTATTGAACAGCTGGTCATTCGCATTCATCCATGGCCATTCATTTCATGGCTCTCGCATCGTCGTCACCTCGACTCTACTCGACTGGACCACTGGGTGAACGGAAGAGCCAACTGTGAGACCTCTCGCCAGGGAGGAGCTACTACGCACCGCGCCAACTACATACAGTGTAATAGCCAGGCCGGGCGCCGCTAGTTCGTCGCGGAGTGTCCTATAAGAGATCTGGCAAGCAGATTTTAGGGCACTCCAAGCTGAAGGAGAAGAAGACGCCACCAAGGCAGCTTTCCCGGAGCTGCCCCAACCCGGGACAGGCAGTGGGCATTGGCCCTCTACTCGCCAGTCTCCTGGAAGAGGCTCGTAGAGCCCTTCCACCTACCAGCCAGGCCGGAGGAGACTTGACTAACTGTAACAGACTGACGCTACCGCAGCCCCACAAGGTTGTAGCCAAGGGTCCGGACTCAAGTCTGGACCCGGGGTTCGTTGGAACCCCAATAGGCGCGCCGAAAGGCGTCTGGCCCTCTGTGGGGAGCTGAATGGCACCTGCACCGACCAGGACTGACCTTCCCAGTACCAGCAAACAGGTAAGACCTGACATGGTTTCGTCTCCCTCGACACCCTCAACCTCGAACCCCTCTCCCGGTCCCCGAGTGAGTATCGCCAAGGCGAAAGCCAAGGCGAAAGCCAAGGCACTCACTAGGGCCAAGACTAGGCCGAAGGTTAAAAAGGCCGTAGGCCTTGTTAATCAAGGGACAGCAGTCCCACTCACACCACCAGCTCCCGTCAACCCTACTCCTGCACTGCCGGACGATGATGGCTTTGTACTAGTACAGAGCCGCAGGAAAAGGTCCTCTGGTTCAAATCCAGACGGACCCTCTCCTTCACAGGAACCTGCAGCGTCCCCCCAGCACCAAGCCACACAAAAGGCGGAGAAAATTCCGCCTATTGTGTCTGACCCCTTCCCGAATCACGTCAAAGTGATGAAGGAACTAAGGGGAAAGCTAAGGGTGGAATTTCAGGCAACGCGGCATCCAGGGCGCGTTGTTATTAGAACCACCACCTCTGGGGACCATGCGGCCACAAAGGAGGTGCTGAAGGCGTGTGGAATTAAATTCCACACGTACTCGCTCCAGCGACCCCACGTGGTTCGCAGGGTCATCAGGGGTCTTGATTCTGAGACAGACCCCCAGGATATCCGTGCCGGCCTGATGGACGAACACGGAATCGAACCGCGGTCCGTGGTGCAATTCACCACAACTAAGGTGAAGGAGGGGAAACCTACCAAGGTGCCCCTACCACTATTTCTAGTGGCCATCATAAAACAAGGGGAGAGAATCCCTAAGATTGACCAGGTGACTTGCCTATATCATACGCGAGTCACGATTGAGCCTTATCACGGCAGTAAGGGGCCGGCCCAGTGCTACAAGTGCCTGGGCTTTCACCACTCCAGTTTTGCCTATGAGAGGGCTCTAAAGTGTCTCCGTTGTGCGGGTGAGCACTTGGTAAAGGAGTGCCCGGTACCAATGGATAATAAAAGGTGCGCTAACTGCGATGGTTGCCACATAGGCATCTATCGCGGGTGCCCTAAGCGACTTGCTATAATGCAAGGAAGACAGGGCAAGGCTGACGCTGAGGTTAGGCGGGGGGTCTCTTTCGCCGCGGCGCTGGCGAGACACGAAAGTGCTCTCGCACGGGCCGAGACCGCGGAAGTGACCCCTACAAGCCGGGTCGCCGCCACAGTAGCTGAGCCGGTCCCAGATAGCGCCACACCTACGGTTGCGAGTGGCGAGACAGCTCCAACAACCAGCAGTGCTCCAAAGGAGCAACGTCCCCAAAAGAAGGGGAAGAAGAAGTCAGTGGGTAAAACCACACAAAAACCTGCTGAGGGGCAGAATCACAACAAAAAAGTTGAAAAACTCCCCTCTCCACCAGCACCAAAAGCTCCAGCTGTGTCAGCCAACCAGCGACCAGCTGAGCCCGCCAGTGCTGGCCCAGCCACTTCTGAGGCACCAGTGCCACACATCTCGCAACTATCCGTAGGTGACGCATTTGCATCTGAGGACATGGCTGAGTTCATACAGTTGGCGACCTGGTTCGCAGACTTGGTTCAGCGCTCCCTCCCAATCCTACGACGCTGCAGGGAAACCATCAACAACCCCGGGATTTCCGCTGTGCAGAAGCATCTCACGGTGCTTCAAACGGCTAAGGACCTCTATTCTAACTCCACGAGCTCGTAATGGCGCATAGAACTGTGCGTTCATTTCGAGCTGCGTTCTGGAACGCAAATGGAGTTAGAGACCAGAGTTAGAGTTCGTAGACAGTCACGGGATTGATATCCTGATGGTCTGTGAAACGCACTTGCACGCCGGTGTACAGTTTACCCTGCCAAGTTACGCCGCTCATCGGTCTGATCGGGTCGGCCGACAGGGCGGTGGTACTGCCATATTCATAAAGAACCATCTCACCCATACTCCTGTTACCATTCCTCCGCTACAACACTTGGAAGCAACCGCCATAAGGTTATCCTTGGGTGGGAACGACCTAGTGCTTGTGGCGGTATATGACCCGCCGGATGGCCGTTTCCATGAAGCGGACATTACGGCCCTCCTGAACCTACACCATAGGGTTTGCATTGCAGGCGACTTCAACGCAAAACACCCAAGCTGGCACAGCCGCACCCAGAACGTTAAGGGCCGGGGATTGTACCGTCTCATTAGCGGGACCCCGCCCTTCACGCGCAAGGGCCGAGAGGTCCAACTCACTACCCGGCACGCGGCGCCGCGGACATCATTGATTTCGTAATCACCAAAAACATTCCATTTCACTTGGACCTCTCTGCGATTAACGCTCTGGATTCCGATCACAACCCTGTTGTGATCGACTCAGACGTTAATCTCACTGCGCTGGGAGTACCGGACTGGGTGGAAGAAGTCGACTGGGACGCGGCCGTCCTTGCCCTTCAAAACTCCGTGGAGGCAAATCCTCGAATAGACTCGCTTGAGGCTCTCGAGGAGGCAGCCGCGGGGTTTGCAACCTCAGTCCTAAATGCGGTGCGTGCTCACACACACCGCATTCCTACCGAAGCACCAAACCCGACATCTATCCCTGTACCACTGAAACGCCTCATACAAGCAAAGAATGCTGTCAGACGGCTATGGCAGAGATTCCGAGATCCTAGGATAGGAGTAATACACCAGAGGTTCAAATCCCTGGTGAGACGACTCCTAAGAAAACACAGGCAAGCAGCTTGGGAAAACACGTTGCGTCACGTAAACCTCCAGGAGAGGAAACCGTGGCGCATCGTCCGAGGCTTGCGGAAAGACAAATCGGTACACCAGCATCCTGTGCATAGCCCTCGGGGAAGACTTGTGTTCGAACCGAGGGAAAAAGCTGAGGCACTTGCAGACTATCTGGAAACTCAATTCCAGCCCAGGGAAGATCCACAGAACGACGACCATACTGACCTCGTGGAACAGGCGGTAGAAGACTTCTTAGAAGTCGGACCCGCGGGCCACGAGGTGTTCCACATCCCGATAGTTACCCCTCGCGAGGTAACTAACACCATAAAATCCCTAAGAGCCCGAAAATCCCCTGGACAGGACCGTGTAACAGCGGAAATGCTCCAGCACCTTCCCCCTAGAGCCGTGATGCACTTGACCCGGATTTACAACACATGCCTCAGCATGCGTCCTTTTCCAGCTGTCTGGAAACAGGCGCGCGTGGTATGCGTGTTGAAGCCGGGCAAAAATCCGGTCTTTCCATCTAGTTACCGCTCCATCAGCCTCCTACCAGTTATCTCGAAAGTATTCGAGAAACTGTTCCTGTCCCGCCTTGGACCCCTATTGGAGGAAAAAGGTCTCCTTCCTGAACATCAGTTTGGTTTTCGTTCTGGCCACTCCACGACCGAGCAACTACTGCGTGTAGCCGAGAAAGCTTCCCTGGCTTACCAGGATAGGGCTAAAACGGTGGCAGTGTTGCTTGACGTGGAAAAGGCTTTTTCTACCACCTGGCATGAGGGGCTTGTCTACAAGCTCATACAGCACGAAATCCCCCCTCCATACATTTACTTGGTGGCTAGTTTCCTACAGGAACGTAGCTTCCGGGTGAAGGTGGAGGGATCATTCTCTAGAGAGAGGCCCATTGGCGCAGGAGTCCCCGAGGGCAGTGTACTGTCACCGGCGCTCTTTGCAGCTTACATGGCCGATCTCCCCACGCACCCAAACACACTCATCTGTCAGTATGCGGACGATCTTATGATCTTCGCTACTAACAAGAATCCGCGCTACAGTTACCAACAAGTGCAAGCCCACCTCCGCGCCATCAGTAGATGGTGCGAGAACTGGCGTATGTCGATAAACCCGGAGAAAAGCTCTGCGATTCTCTTGGCGAATACGAAAGCCAACCGGCTGCCGCGAGACCTCGAGCTTCGGCGCCGTCGGATTCCCTGGGTCACTACGGCGAAGTATCTCGGAGTCACGCTGGACCGGTGGCTGACGTATAGACATCACGTTAGGGGCAAAGTACTGCAAGGCCATGCTGCTCTCCGGCAGCTATACCCCATATTCAGATCCCAAACCATGCCCTTACGCCTGAAGCTCCAGCTGTATCGAGCGATCATCCCGCCTCTGGTCCTGTACGGATGTGAGATCTGGGGAGTGGTGGCAAAGTCCACCTTCATCAGACTCCAGACGCTGCAGAACCGGGCATTAAGGATGATCTATGATACCGGCTGGAGATTTCCTGCCCATATCCTTCATGAACACTCCGGTATCCCGTACATTGTCGAAGTGATTAAAACCCGCGCTCGCACAATGTACAACAAACTCCAGAACCACCCTAACCCTCTGGTGAATACTCTGGGTCAATATGACCAGAGAGAGCCACGCCGACTACCATCAAAGAGACTACCAAAGGACATCCTAAGTCCGGCGGTTTAACTCTGAAGATGGGAAAGGCGAAAGTACAATCTGTATTCAAAACAGAGAAAACACCTGTTTCAGTTCACCTCTCAGTGAGTGACTGACGGCCAGAACCCTGGAGGGGATTAGCGCGTCACCTGACTGACCGGAAACGACCAATCAGAAACCGCGCAGAGCCCGCTCGCGGACCAATCCCTTCCAACCACCACTCCTGCCCCTATATAAACCTCTTGTTTCCATTAATCATTTCCCAGTGTAACACACATCCCTGTAGTAATACCATCGAAACCATCGCGCAGGTTAAGCCGTATAACGGCTAGGTACTGCGGACATGACACTCGAACGGGGCAAATAAAATTGCACCAGCTCGACTCGAACTGCCTCTGGAGCCTCTGGAACAGCTGGTGGAAAACAGACTCCCTACAAGCTTGACCTTTGCTAAGTGAGCAGAGAGGGGCATGGGTGCACCAGGATGGGTAGACATTCTAACTTGCACTCATATCCCAAGTCTGCAGCAAGAGAGTTACCAATCATCACCATTGGTTGACACTGACATAAAAGCTTGAGTATAATGACATCTTTCATACCTCACGGGTAAATCCATACTAAATGGATAGGTACCGTGGACATACATCCCGCTCGGGAGAACCCGAGCGACCTGATTTGGCTCTTGGCTCTTGGACTCCCTACCAAGATCTCCGCTCGACTCGAACTGCCTCTGGCCTCTCTCCCCTACAGAATGGACTTGGTGAGGGAGCGATTCCGAACCATACACACCAAACTGAGTTCCCACACCAACCAACTGGTACGGGCACTAGGTCAATACGACCACAGAGCACCCCGTAGAAGGAAAAGTTACCGCCTGCCTAAGGATGCCCTTGGGTAACGGTAATGCCTCTCCCATTTTCTAATACTTATTCATTCCAAAACCTATTCCTGCCCCCTTCCTGCATCCATACTTAGGTATGCAGGAAGAAACCACGCACACAGACACAAAAGCTTGAACATATATGAACACCTTCTATACTGCACAGATAGTCGCATTAAGGGGTTAGGTGCTGTGCAGATAAACATACCGTACAGGAGAACCTGTACGACCTGTTCTCGAATGCTGGAATGCTGGACAACTGCAAAAACCACGGTGATTGTCGGATGGCTAAGAAAGAATAGTTTTCATAGAGACTTTTATTTGAAGAATATTTTGTTTATTTGTATTGGTTACTTCATTGAATTGCATAGTACCAACAAGAAGAAAGTTCTATGTCATATTACAGTATTTATTTAGTTTATTAGTTTTATACGAGACAGATTCA
The DNA here is from genome assembly GCA_030765045.1 of Tenodera sinensis. NCBI lineage: Eukaryota > Metazoa > Arthropoda > Insecta > Mantodea > Mantidae > Tenodera > Tenodera sinensis. Next base: position 135,285,268 of record CM060965.1, on the reverse strand, counting down.
CCGAAAACCCAGTGACCAACTGTGAAATAGAACGGGAGGTCCAGACATGGGTACAAACCTGGGTGGCGCAGAAGCAAGAGCAACAACTACCCACCATAACACCGCAGGAAATTTACAAGCTCATTAGGAAATTGCCTAATGGGAAAGCTGCCGGTCCAGACAAAGTGACTAATGAGGAACTTAAGCATCTCCCGAGAAAAGCTCTGGTGCAACTAACAAAGATATTTAACGCCTGTTTGCAGCAAGGCTATTTCCCCTCTACTTGGAAACGAGCTAAGGTTATCATGCTCCCAAAGCAAGGGAAAAGCACCAGACAACCGCAAAACTACCGTCCCATTAGTCTTTTGTCTACTATTGGTAAACTGCTCGAAAAATGTATCCTTTCTCGACTTCAAAAACAAGTCTCGGCAACACATGAACTCTCAAATTCACAGTTTGGCTTTAGAAAAGGACATTCCATTGAACTACAGCTCCTCAGACTAACTGATGACGTAACAGAGCAATTTAACGTTGGCGCTATTTCTGGACGTAGAAGCTGCATTTGACCGGTGCTGGCACAATGGCCTGATTTATAAACTGCACCACAATTTCCCGGCTCTTCAAAATTATCTATACTTGCTGCATAGTTTTCTAGAAAAACGGCAGTTTTACGTCCAAGTGGGCCGCTCCTCCTCACGGGAGGGAGTGATGCGGGCTGGCGTCCCACAAGGGGCAATAATGTCCCCTTTTCTGTATATATTATTCACCAATGATTTCCCAGTGGACGCCAGATGCAAGGTCGCCATGTATGCTGACGACACTGCAATATACAACCACCATAGAAATCCACGTTTCGGCCTTGCAGAAATGCAACGTTATGTGAACAACTTCCTCTCATGGCAACATGACTGGAAAATCAAAATTAATCCCGACAAATGCCAGCTGATTCATTTCTCTAAGCGGCGTCACACTTTGGCAACGGACCTAACGGTCGGTGGTCAAATATTGCACTGCCGTCAGCAAGTTAAATACTTAGGTGTCACCTTGGACCGCACAATGTGTTGGTCCACCCACATAAAAAATAGCGCCAATAAAGGCAGACAGCGGCTAAAGTTGTGCGCCCCCATCTTCCGTAGTAAACAGTTGCGACTAAAGTCAAAACTTATACTATATAGGTCATTTATTCTCTCGGTGGTCCTGTATGCATGTGTGGCCTGGGCTAATGCCTCCAAAACTGCCCTCAAACAACTCCAAACCCTCCAAAACCTCTCCCTCAGAAAAATCCTCTCTGCTCCACTCCTCACCACCACCCAAACTCTTCACCTCGAAACTCATATCCCGTTCATCCCGGAGGCAATAGACAAAAGAGCAATGGCGGCATGGACGCGCATTAGGAACCACGAAAATGACGTGATCGCTAACATCGGCAAAGGCGAGCCGAAGCACCGCAAGCATACTAGGATAAAAATGTTCTAGAAGCGGCTCGGCTCGCCGACTAATGAGACATTGCATGGCTCGCCGACTGATGCGCATCCATGGAACCCAGGCCCTAGGTCACACACTCCGGAAGAGGTCTGTGCCTCGGAAACGCCACAGGAGCTGCAACCTGGTCCGCAGAGGAAAACTGCGGAAAAACTGTAAATAGTGAAATGTATATAGTGCAGTGTAAATATGTATATACGAGCGTGTGTGTGTGTGTGTGTGTGTGTGTGTGTGTGTGTGTGTGTGCGTGTGATGGGACATATGTGTGGTATGCCCAGGAGTGAGTGAGTGTATGTATCCGTGTATATAAATTTAAAAAAAAACTATCAAAAACAGACAGACAAAAGACTGAGAATACGCCCAAAAACTGTTCTCGGTGGGCTAAAGCCGCTCACTGTATGGGTTTTTTGATGATATAAAAGCTAACATGAATACCCATGTAAATATTGTAAATTATAATTAATGTCAATTTTAGCCTGTAAGCCGGGCCCTTCTGTACCGGCACCAGGCAAATTTTTCCTCAATAAAATAAGTCTAAGTCTAAGTCTACGAGTGCTTGTATTTCGTTAGTTGAATTTCCTACCAATAAGATTTTATTTTGTATTATATTAGCTATCGTATTAAAGTGAATAAAATACTGCTATCATTATTATGTAATTGACAGCGAAAGTGTAAGTTAATTTACAGAATCCTAGTTCCGCTACTGTAGCACCTCCATTCCTTGCCCGCAACCGGACGGTTGGCTTTTACTTCCGCCCGAGCGGGCAGTCTGTTGGGGGCGCCTGCCTAAGGTAGTAACTCAGTTAACGTAAACAATGAAAAGATCATGGTGGGCACTGGAAAGATCTAGTTCGAATCTCAGAGGGATACACCGGATGTTCTTTTTCCTTCGGAATTTCATTAATCTTGAGAATATGAATATCGGGTGAGGGTGACTTTAGTCTGTATGGAGCCTGGGCTCATTTGATCATCATTCAACATTACCTATCCAAGTAATTATAGCAAAACTAGAAAAAATATATTGGGTTGCATTCACATAATTTTCCCTGTCCAGTGTGGATAATTTTCACATAATTCCTACACATTAAATAGATTACGCGTATTGCTTCAGATATAAGGGGACAAGAGAAACCACAGACACAGGAACCTCCAAAGGTACGACAGGAATTTTTCAAGTAAATCCAAACTAATTATCATCTTATATGAAAAAGCTTTTTTTTCAAAATATTTTTTCCAAAAAAGCTCTAACAATTTTGATTAGAAGATCATAAATATTCATGCTCTTTATATGAAAAACAAACTATAGACATTGAAGGTTTTGGGAATATGTTGTGAAATTCTTTTCATTCTCAAGGAAATTTGTATACTTAAGTATGACTGCTGAACCTTAAGAGACCAAAATGCACTGCACACAAAGCCTAGATCATTTTAAACGACTGACCGGCCACGCCGTGGCTGAGCCTCTCACCAAGGTGGCCGGGGTTCGATCCCAGGAAGGAAGGACATAGAAAACTAACTTTCGGAAGAATAGTTAGCAGAAGCTACATAGAAGTAAATAAAACCTCCTTAAAATAACTAACAATATCTGACTAGGTGTGAAATAAAGTGAAACTTGCACAATTCGGACGTTTAAATTAGAATTCATCGTTAGTTTGAAGATTTTTCTTGGTCCCTTGAATTTTGTATTAAAGCAATGTAAAAAAGGTCATATGGAATTTGTATTTCACTTTCCTTAATTCGAAGTTTTTCTTCAAAAATGTCAGTCGAAAATTAATCTAAATGTGGAAATGTAATATGTTAACATCGTCCACGTGTGTCTGCAAAAAGTGTCCTAGCGCCGGTGTTTGTTTTATTGGAATGCTGCTTGGGTGTGGACTAGCTTTCCTAGCTGCCGACCTTGAGTTTCTATACCTGCTTTCACATCCCCTTGTTTAAAACACATGCGCCTTTAGTTGTCGCTTGAGCTTCCTACTGTTCAGTGTGTTACAAACCAATGCCACAATGTTTTGTAAACCGCGTGTCCAGTACACGACTAACTTACGCGGAAAGGCCATCGTCATTGGAGAAGTTGAAAAGGGTCTGAAGAAAAAATCTGAAATCGGAAAGAATGTGGGATACCACCAAACACTTACTCAACTTATCTGAAGAATAAGTAGAAATATTTAAGCAGTGCCTCTAGTGAAAGAGCAAAAAGTCGGAAGAGTGAGACAAATGGAAAATATTGATGGATGTATGTACCTACTTGTATTCCTAAAATGTCAATTTTAGACCTAACTTTTGTAATTCGAATTTTGTATATATTTCGAAGCATTTTTTCTTGTCCCTTCAGTTTTGAATTCTCTAAGTTCCACTGTATATTTCAATATAAATGTATTTCTGTTTCAAACACTTTAATGATTTTAAAGGGACATGTTAAACAGAAAACTGCAAATTAAATGTTACATGTGCTGCATCTGTGTATTCCTGCTACAATCCGTTATCATAGTTCACTATTAACCTGCTATTCATTTTCAAAAAATGTGATGTGTTGTACTCACATGACTTTCTCTACTCTTGTACTAACCATTCTTACAAACTCTTATTCCTATATCTTCTTAGTGTTAAGATAAACATTTGTACAAATTATTTTATTGCTTATTTCCTTGTTGGTTCAAGGGGAATATTAGAATACAGTAGGCTTTGAACGATAGTCAAATCTTTTAAAGCTTTGAGATTCCGTTCTCTTTCCACATTTAACATGCAAAACAAATGAACAACGATGTTCCATTTCACGAAAGTTTTAAGTTTTCCGAAACACACACATAACAAGGAATATCTCCGAAATGGTTCACCCTACAAGAAGATTTATTTGGACATAAATTGTATATTTTAGCAGGATCTACATTTTTGTTTAGTATGATTTGATCTATCTCTAACGGTTTACCAATTATGCAAAAGTCGTCCAGAGTAAATACGACTACAGGGGCTATAGCCAGAAAATTCACAAGATAATTCATAAGATATACATTTCATTTGTCATAAAAATAAACATATGATATTTTAATCAAAATCGTTAGAGCCTTTTTCAAGAAAATCAAAATTTTCGAAAAAGTTCCCATCTAAAGGGTAGTTTAGGGTGGGGTTACTTTCTTCAAAACCTTTGTGGCGCATCCTTGAAAGACATTAAACTTAAATACCAACTTTGGTTTGTAACCGACTTTTCGTTTTTGATTTATGCTGTCCACAGACATACAGACACACAGGACCTTTTTCTAAAAATGCTTTTTTTTTTTTTTAAATTCAGGGCGTCTCAAAACATTTATTTTCGGTGAAATCTGGACATCGAATTTTTGGGTGGAATACAACACTTCCCCTACTTACCAGTAGAGAAAGTAAAAACTGCGTTTCTTTGTTACTTTGAGGAAACTTCCGTAACCTAAAGGAGGACTTTATTTCCTTTATTCGAGAAAAGACTTTTCTAAAAGCAATTTCTCTCTTGGATTCCAAGTATTATCGGATTAGCTGAAATGTTATCTGTACAATATCTACTTTTAGATCACTTGCTTTATTTTACATTAACTAATTGGAATCAATCATTTTTCCTCAGAAACTTCCATTCTATTTCCAGTAATTGATTTTGCTTCTGTTGGCCAGATTCTGCACTTCGCTTGCATATATAATCCATTATACAGCAATTGGTTTAAAGAACTTGGTATCGTTCTTTTAAGGCTTCTTTTTAAAACTCTTGAAATAGAAGCCTCTGAGAAAATACAGTTTCTTCCATAAATTTTCTTCTCAATAATATTATATATTGAAAATTCATATTCTTTTTCTTGGATTATGTAGTAAATAAGAGAACTCTAATACTCAGCGGCAATGGAAGAATTGTCTACCGTCATTAAATTGAAGCTTCCACAAACTTACAAACGACGCGTAACTGTGCTTTACATGACGCAGTTTGTCTACTTTGCTATAATGCTTATTCATTGCTGTAGTAAAGTTTGATTGGAAAGATCTAACGTGCTACCTTTGCATAAATTTCTCTATTCACTATGGTTACCATAGTATCCACAGAGTTTATTTTTCTGTCTATCTTATATTAATTGAGGCAGAAATTTGCACATGGTTTCATTCTTACTTTCATTGTATATACAAAAGGGAAAGAGGAAAAATAGGTGTAACTTAGGTAGAAAGCATTCATTCGGTAGTCACATGTTTAAAATCCGGTCTCCATCTGGTGAGCTTTAACTTCCGTAGCCTTTGTTCATATCAAGCAGACAGTAGGTACTTTGGATTGCGAAGATTTTCCTGAAAATCTTCCTCTCACATTTCGAGAAAGCGAAGAAAACTGATGTGTTACGTTTTCATAACGTTCTCTGCCTGTTGGAGCTTTTTTATCGTGTCTTTCACGGGAAGTGTTGTATTCCGCCCAAAAATGTGATGTGAAGATTTCACCGGAAATGTCTTACCGCACGGCCACGGAGCCGTCGCCTACCTATAAATAGCAGTTTTAGAAAAATGTCTGTGTGTATGTGTGTGTGTGTGTGTGCGCGCGTGTGTGTGTGTGTGTGTGTGTGTGTGTACGTGTGTATTTGTATCTGCCTGTAAACCAAAAATGAAAAGTTAGTTTAACACCAAACTTGGTATGTAAGTTTAGCATCTTCCAGGCATGCGACACAATATCTTAAAGAAAGTCCCCACATCCCAGACTACCCTTTACATGGACGATTTTTCGAGCACTTTGATTCTGTCAAAAGTGGCTGACGATTTTTACCAAAATACTGCATGGTTAAAATATTTATATGATAAACAAAATCTAAATCTTGAATTTTTTTGGAATGTTTTCAGAAGCTCTGCAATCTGGGTGACTTTTGCATATCAGATAAACCGTAAAAGATACACAAATTCTTATTGCATATCCTTATTAAAAGAGACCTTATGTCTCGTGAATTTATTTATTTGTTTATTTATTTATTGAGGAGTGTACTCTTCTGGAGAAACTCCTTGTTATTTGTCCGAACTTTGCAATACTTCCACTTTTCTCAAATGGGAAGCCGTTATTGAGTTTCTATATCTTGGCCATGAAAGAGAACGGAATTTCAAAGGCATCACGTAGCTACCAGATTTAGGAAATCTGATTATCGTTTAAAGCCTGCTATATATTATCCTTGCATCTACAAGAAAATTAGCAAGAAGATAATTTCTGCAAATGTTTATGTCGATTAGCATGGAGTAGATAAAGAAATGGGTGTTCGTAAGAGTAGTTCGTACAAGAGTTGAGAAAGTCATGTGATAACAACGCATCAGATCTTTTTATATATCTCTTAGAAAGACAAAGCCTAGTTTATCTACTTCTGCTAATCTAGATAACTCTAGAAGTAGTTTCATTAGACAACTACAAGAGGGACACAGGAAACTAAATGGATTGTCAGATGTTGGAAAGGCAGGTCGCTATATGCTATATGTGTGTGTTGGATTCACATGACTTTCTCTACCCAATAATTCAACAAATTTGTTAGAGAAACTCTTTCTGGCACCGTGTTAATCGAGAAAAATGTATATGGGAATGATTTTATTGCTCATTTCTTGTAAGTCCAAGGACCACATCGCAGTCTCAAGCTGACTCAGATCTTTCAAAAGAGGATCAGTATGTGATGCTTAGAAATGTTATTCTCTTTAGACGGTTCGAGGAAAAAATGTCATTAATATTACGTTCTCTACTCACTTTACTAAAAGCGATTCTCACAAAACGCATTCTTTTAACCAATTCTTGTTAATCGAGACAAACCTTAGTTGCACACATAGTTTTCCTTGCAGCCATAAGCACAATACAGTAGGTCAAAGCGATAGTCAGATTTTTAAAAATCACCGCGGCATAATATTGTCACAAAATAAAAACAAAGTTCAGTTATTAGTTTCTTTGTCACTTTATTTTTCTTGTAAAACTGAAGCACAAAACACATGTCTCTTACCGCCGTTAACACAATCTGCATTCCTTCGTGATCTTATAAGTTACAGCAGTTTTGTCTTCTCCTAACCTTGACACAAACGAACATCCTTTCCATCTTTTTTTTTTTTTTTTTTACTCTTTCTGTCTCATAAACAGCTGGGTTTGACGATGTAATCACCCAACACATACTAAAACTACTTCACTTCAAGACTGGACTAACTGTCAGTGCTTTCTCGCTTTTATAGGAGTAGTTCACGCGAAACACCGGCAAATTCTCTCGAAAAATACACCTTTTCTCGAATCTGCTACAGACAAGCTGGCAGCCAAAAGTTCGTGAAGGCTGTGGAAATTTCTTTGTTCTACCGCTCTATTGTTGTCAGTCACATATTCACACCCATTGTGGTGAGGTAGTTTCATCTTGGGCATCTCTGCCGTTGTCACAACATGATGGCTTTGAAATTGACATTTTTGGTGCAGTAAAAGTTTGTCCCTTGGCCGACCTTCCTAATCTTGGTCTTTATACGTTTTTTTTCGGGTCATTCGGGAGAATCCTGGGATTGATAAATTATCTTACATCCTCCGAATCACTCCCTTTCATTTTGTTTAATTCATTTCTCTATCCGATCTTTCCAGGTTGTGTCAACCGGGTCGACGGTAAGATGTGCTACGGTGGAACTTGCGCTCTGGAAATACAGTGTTCGGCTAAGGTGACATCGTCTACTTCCAAAACGTGTTGGCAAACATGGACGGGGAGTCCACGCAGTTCGCCATATTCGCATAGGACGTCAGGTTTTGCTACTTAAAAAGCGGCACCTCGTCATTCTCAGCAAGGCATGGCGCAATGTCCCTGTGCGTAATAAATGCAACAGCGGAAGTGATCAGGAAAGCGATTCAAATAGCGAGCGTCCCGGCCTGCAGCGCTAAAAAAGAGCGCCCAAACAGAAAGCGCCACCACATCTCCTCACAACGAAGAATACATATGCGCCGCTGAGGGCAGAAGGAGGAGGAGAAGAAGAAGAAGAAGAAGAAGAAGAAGAAGAAGAAGAAGAAGAAGAAGAAGAGGAAGAAGAAGAGGTAGAAGAAGAGGAAGAAGAAGAGGAAGAAGAAGAGGAAGAAGAAGAGGAAGAAGAGGAAGAAGGAAGAAGAAGAATCCGAGGACGAGGCGACGGAGGAACTGGAACCGACAACAGTCCCCAACCCAAGAAACCCCTTCCCAAAACTACCTCCCACCAAACCAACAAAGCCAACCACATTAAAAAAAATACCACAGTCCCCCAAACGCACTCCCACTTCCATCCCAACAACGCCAATTGAAAATCAGTAACCATCACGGTGATCCAGATGCATACTGCGAGACTCCTTGCCAGCCGGCACATAGAAACTACAAACAACGAGAGACTGAGCAAAGCTGTTCCTCCAGCGGAAACAGGACGCCATCCCAACAAAAGAGCTGTTGAAGGACGCCGGAGTGGAGAAGCACAGCTTCACGCCCCGAAGTGACCAGCCTCTTAAATACATAATAAACCGTCTCCCTGCAGACCTAGAAGAGAACAACGTGAAACAGGACTTGGAACAGAAGGGCTACACCGGCGTCCAGGTTCTGCCAAACTTTCATGTTAGTGTTGATAGGGCCACCGGAAACCAAAAATTACTGCAAGAACGACAGGTATGCCACATGATGGTCACTGTGGAGGTCCTAAAAATCAACCAGAATATAACAAAATGTTTTAACTACCATCAGTTAGGGCACGCTTTCAGAAATTACAACAGGACCTCCCGATGTATCCTTTGCGGTGACCTCCACCACCTGGCTGACTGCCCCAAAAAGGCGAAACAGGGCGTTCTACCCCACCGTGAGGAATCACATCGTGCCACTTACAGGGAGTGTGAGACGTTCCAAAACTCACGTCACCGCCGTCAACTGGAAACCATAGCCAGGAGCTCTCCTAGTGCTCCGCCAGGGCCAAGACCCTTCATATGCCCGGCCTTGATCGAACCAGGCATCTCCTTTGCGGGAGCTGCCGGAGGGCAAAATACACCAGTGCCACCACTAAATAGTCCCCCTCCACAACCCCAACAGGCGCCCACCGGTGACCTGGGTAGATTAAAAGACATCTTCAACCTGATTAAGGACTTAAATCTACCCGCACTCTTTACAGAGCTGCACCCTTTCCTCGTCAAATTCAAATGCTGCAGCAGCAGTATGAAGAAAATTGAAACCATCATGTCTCCTCTCAACCCTCTTAGAATAGATGGCCTGTGTAAGGGAAGGCATAACCTTAACTCGCGCACTCCTGTGAAATGCAGGCGGTATCTACAGGCGGCCACACGAACTTGAAAACTATCTACGGCGTAACAAAATTGACGTCGGATTCATCTGCGAAATAAAATTAAAACAAGAGCACACGTTTAAGCTCCAGGGTTACCAAATGTTTTGCAACGACAGAATTGGCAGAGAGGGGGAAGGGACTGCTATTTTTCGCAGAAACACAGTTGCTTATGCTTCTGTCCCGCTGCCCGCATTGCCAGCATTAGAGTGCACGGCCCTTAAAACCCGTGTTAATAACCAAGCGGTGATGCATGTTATAATTGCAGGAGATTTCAATGCCCGGCACCCTTGGTAATTTTCTCGCCGGACAAACGCAGCCGGAAATCTCCTGGTAGAACCTACAACAGAAAATGACGACATTGTTGAGGACACAGAGTAGCTGAGGACATCTACCGTCAGTGATTATAACCAAATAGTTGTTGTTAACGCCACCAGATGCGTTTTTGTTCTTGCTTTGTTTTTGTAAAAAAATAAAGAGAGTTTAAGTATGGAGACCTAGCTGTTTGTGTACGTTATTTATACTACGACATACTGGTGCCGAAACTTAATTACTGTTCGAATCACGGATCACTACATCACGAAACGAAACATCTTGAAGATTTCAAGCAGAAAATACTAAGTTAAAGTGGCAGCGAAGTGCAGATTACTTGAAATAAGACACGGAACCTCACAACGCCACACGACGACACCATTTCAACACAACGGATAAGTACAATAATCCATTGTATACGGGTTGATTTGCATAACGCAGCAGCATGTTTGCAATAACACTTGCTACATTACTTTCATTGATTTGGTAGAATTGTGTATTATGTATGCTTGATAACCTCATCAGTTTCGAGTAGCCATTTTTTTTTGCCATAAATCAAGACAAATCCACTTAGCTAACAGACCTATTCTTATTCACATAATGACGGACAAAGAACAAGAACTTAAGAAACTTAAACGAAAACGTACCACTCAGCGCAATAATTGTACACGGTTTACAACATCTTTAAATGGCAGTAATGACTCTACAGATCCAGCTGAGATCGAACACATCAGCGATCGTCTTCAGGATACTTTAAACATGTTACTCACCTTAGATGACTATATTCATGACATGTTAACAGACGAAGAATACGAAGCAGACGCACAGACTTGCGAAGAATATTTAGACAGATCGAAGCGCGCACTTCAGCACGCCAAAATCCTCCTTACAAAGAAGAAAGACAAGCCTGGTGTGCTTTCTACTACTAAAAACTATTCTGACGGTATACCCACGGTCATACAAGGAGTTAAACTACCCACAATACGGCTCGAACCCTTTTCCGGTGATATAGAAACTTGGTGCAGGTTCTGGGAACAGTTCCAGTCCTCAGTTGACAAGAACCCCACAATATCTGACATAAATAAGCACGTGTTTCTAAGAGGATACCTCGAAGGAGAGCCAAAGCGACTCATAGATGGCATAGCAGTGAGCGCAGATACCTATGAACAGACGAAAAAGATACTTGTAGCACGATACGGAGACAAGGATAGAATAATCCAGGCCCACCTTGACTTCCTGGAAAATTTAAGACCTGCTTTGTCGGAAAGTCCTCAAGAGTTGAACTCGACGTACGTGGAGTGTCATCGCAGAGTACAAGCCCTCATAGCCCTAGGGGAAGATGTAAACCTATACGGACGTATATTGGCTCCAAAAATCCTACGAGCTTTTCCAGCTGAAATTTGCAGACGCTGGCTAATACACGCAAAGCGAGAAAACATTAAAAAAGGTCACATGATGTCATTAATGGCGTTTCTCAATGAAGAGGTAGAGGCATAGCTAACAACTGAGAAGATCAGAGGAGAAACCACCACGTCCGCTCCATCCTTCTATACTCCGACAGCGGCCACTCTTCAAATTTCTGCAAAAAGGGAAAAATCAAAACCGAGATGGAAGAAAACCATAAATCCATTCTGCGTCTTTTGTGAAAATAAAGGCCACTGGGCCCAAGAATGTAAAGAAATAACCAACCTGGAAGACAGAATACAAAAGCTCAGACTTTCCACGCGATGTTTTCTTTGCCTTAACAGAGGACACACTGTCCACCAGTGCAACAAGAAAGGAAAAGTTTCTTGCTCAAATTGCAAGCAACTTCATCACATATCCGTCTGTAACGCCAATAACACGCCACCCACTACTGTCAGCAAAATTCAAGTGGCAACATCACATTTATCATTTCTCCAAACTGCTCGTGTGTGGATCAAAGGGCCCACGGGAATTTCTAAACTCACACGATGTATCCTGGATGCTGGAAGTCAATCCAGCTTCATTGCACAGGTTCTAGTAGACACTCTCAAACTAAACGTAACTGACAAGCGAGACCTATCGGTGAAATCATTTGAAGCAACGTCCACTGGTTCCCAACTACGACGGCTTGTTCAGTTTGACATTATCGGATTTTCAACAAGGAAAACCGTCACTCTCACGGCCTTTGAAAGTGACAACACTTATTCATCTCATCCAAGTGTCACCCAGGACTTCAGTAATCTAACGCTTGTTGATCCGGGAACTAACAACGAAGAACTTCCTATTGAGATATTAATAGGTGCTGACCATTACTGGAAGATAGTAAAAATGGAACAGCCAATGCCAATAACGCCTTCACTTGTACTGCTTCCTACAGTCTTCGGCTGGGTTCTGACAGGTAACCGGTCCGGAGCTTCAGTTAATCACGTTACGACCTACCACATCTCAACCACTGACTGCGAAATATCCGATGAATCCATGAGACAGTTCTGGGATCTGGAAACAATTGGTATTCGAGAGACACATGGCAGACAAATGTCCGGGAAAGATGCAACTATCCTACATGAATTCCACAAAACATACTGTATCCAAGACGGTAGAAGAGTTGTATCACTTCCACGTAAAAAGGGCGTAATTTTGTCAAATAACCTGCCAATAGCTGAGAGAAGATTCCAGACTCTTGAGCACCGAATGCAACACGATTCGGTTTTCAAGGCAATGTACCACGCACACATGTTGGACTACATCGTAAAGGAACAAGTCGAAATAGCTCCAACGAACGAGACTCCCGGAAACGTCTTCTATCTACCACATCACGCAGTCAAGAAGCAAAAGAAAGATGGCACTAAATGGAGGATCGTGTTCGATGCCTCTTCTCACGAGCGAGGCCAACCGGCGTTGAACGACGCACTAGAAATGGGACCTAATCTCCTACCCGAAATCGTAGCGACGTTACTCAGATTTAGAGTGTATCCAACTGCCCTTGTCTGCGATGGCAGTCAAGCATTCTTACAGCTAACTCTACATGAGAACGATAGGGATCTAACAAGATTTCTATGGTACCGAGTGGAACCTCATGTTGATGGAATTACGCAGGCGAGCACGGACATTGTACCGTATCGCTTCAGACGATTGCCGTTTGGGCTTACCAGTAGCCTGTTCCTCCTTTCGGCAACCTTGCGAGAACTTGCAGCCATGTATCATGAGCTGTACCCAACTGCAGCACAACTTCTAGACAGCTGTACCTTTATGGACGATTTTGCAGCCAGCGTAGATAATGATAACTTAGCAGTTACCGTTTATTATGAACTTATAGCTCTACTTCGACACATCAAACTCCCATTGTCGAAATGGTTTACGAATTCCCTACCACTCAGAGAAATATGGAGAGCAGAAGGTCAAGAGGTGAAATCAGAAACACGGGTTCTCGGTGTTAACTGGAATGCACAGTCGGACTTACTCTTTGCCACTCCAGAGGACATTACTCACGAACTAGTAGACAAACCAGCAACTAAACGCCTGCTTCTTCGTGTTACAGCCAGATTTTATGACCCACTTGGTTTTTTTTCACCAGTACTAATCATCGGCAAGATTCTCTTTCAGGACACCTGGTGTAAGGGATTAAAATGGGATAGTATCTTACCAGTTGATCTTGGCCAGAGATGGCAAGCCTGGAATTCAAATCTGTCGTACTTGTCTTCTATTCAGGTTCCAAGATGGATTGGTGTATCCACATTAAGCGATAATCTGTCTGTCCATGTGTTTTGTGATGCTTCAGAAAGAGCATATGGCGCTGTACTATACGTTCGGTCAACCACTGACAACAATTGCAATGTCAAACTTGTCTTCAGCAAAAATAGGTTATCACCTGTGAAGAGAGTAACACTTCCCAGACTGGAATTACTTGCAGCCTTGGTTGGATCACGTCTTCTTCGCTACTTCTGCAAGGAAACTGGAATTGATTCCTCTTGTGCCACCTTATGGAGCGACTCGGCCGTCACTTTGGGCTGGATTCGCAACAATCCAAATCGATGGAAAACCTTCGTTTGCAACCGTGTGACCGAAATTCATACGTATACTTTGTCTAGGCAATGGAGACACTGTCCCGGCATCGAGAATCCTGCAGACTACCTCTCAAGAGGACTACAAGCAAAAGAGCTGTCTTTGAAGGATTCATGGTGGGAGGGGCCTTCTTGGCTTGTGCAACATCCTAACTCGTGGCCTCGTGATATCACTGTGCCGGACACGGCTCTACCAGAAGAAAAGAAGATCTCGCAAGTCCTTGTTGTTACAGCCCCAGAAACACTGTTCAGAGCGTCACGCTACAGTTCATACTGGAAAATATTACATGTCACCGCGTGGATTCTTCGCTTTGTAAGATGCATAAAAGAGAAAAGAAAGGGATGTGTCAACTATTTATCTGCAGAAGAAATAGAGACAGCAAGGATGTATTGGATACGTCAGGTGCAACGGAAATGCTTCGGTACTGAACTAGCATCCTTGAAGAAAAGTAAACCACTGTCGAAATCTTCCAAGATTTTTCGATTTAATCCCTTCCTGCGTGATGATATTATTCGCCTTGGGGGACGTCTACAATTCGCAGATCTGACAAATGATGAAAGACATCCAGTGCTTTTAGACGGATCACATGCATTCACATACCTTCTTATCAGACAGACTCACATCAGGCTTCATCACATGGGTGTCCGTGTAATACTAGTAGAGCTTCGCTCGGAATTTTGGATTTTGCGAGCTCGACAGGTGATCAAAAAGGTCTTGCATGAATGTCTACCATGCAAAATATCCCACAAGAAGAGGTGTGAAGAGATCGAAGCCCCATTGCCATTGGATCGTGTTCGTTCTACTCGACCATTTGCCGTGACTGGCATCGACTTTGCCGGCCCACTATATCAAATCGGGGAACGAGATGAAGAAAGCTTACATCGTTCTGTTTACATGTGCAACGGTACGAGCTATACACTTAGAACTGGCTACGGACCTATCTACTGACAAATTTTTAATGGTATTCCAGCGATTTGTGGGACGCCGAGGAGTACCACGAATCATATACTCTGACAACGCTCAAACTTTTCAAGCAGCAAATAGAGAGCTTCAACTGTCAAAAGTTCTCACCGATCCGAAGACGCATGAATATCTAGCGCATCACAAAGTGACCTGGAAGTTCATAGCTCCACGGGCGGCTTGGTGGGGAGGATGGTGGGAAAGGATGATCGGTTCCACCAAACGCTGTCTCAGAAAGGTACTTGGTCGATCACAGGTCGATGAAGAGGGACTCAACACTGTTCTGATCAGCATCGAAGCCACCCTAAATTCACGTCCCATTGTACAAGGCGGGAGCAACCTTGAAGCTCTTACACCTTCCCATTTCCTCAACGGAGAGAAACTCACGACCATTCCGAACGGACCTGAGCCTGACGGAAGAAAAGATCTTACGAAGGAATTCCGAAAGAAGATGAAAATCTCCGAAGACTTCTGGCGAAGGTGGAAAAAGGAATACCTCTTGCAACTGCGGAGTTACCACGAGGTTAAGTGTCCAGCCGGCAAACATCCGAAACTGCGAGTTGGAGACGTCGCCCTCCTGCAAGAAGACGTCCTGCCCAGACACATGTAGAAGAGAGCCCGAGTCGACGAAGTACTACAAAGGAGAGATGGCCGAGTGAGGACAGCCATCCTGCGTCTACCCGATGGTACGAGGATCAGTCGACCGGTACAACTGGTGATTCCACTGGAAATCGACCAGGGTGGGGAGGATGTTGAGGACACAGAGTAGCTGAGGACATCTACCGTCAGTGATTATAACCAAATAGTTGTTGTTAACGCTACCAGATGCGTTTTTGTAACGCTTTGTTTTTGTAAAAAAATAAAGAGAGTTTAAGTATGGAGACCTAGCTGTTTGTGTATGTTATTTATACTACGACAGACATTAAGGTACACCTCCCCCCAGAATTTATCTTTTGGTACAGATCAGGGCACTTTGACCCTGAGATTTTGGGCCTCGTACTCACAAAAACGCGACACTCTCAAATAACATCACTGTGTATCACAACCTGGACTCCGACCATCTTCCTGTGGGAGCCATTACAGCTGGAGTCTCTGGCCTTCGGAAGAGGGTCGACACCAACTTAGATAGGTTTACCTCGGAAATACACAGGATGGGTCAAACCAGGCTGTCATATAGTGAGGCAGACATAGATGTTGCCATTGAAAACTTTACTGCCTCTCTACGCATCGCCAAGACAAATGCAACCACATACACCACAAGACCACCCAGTTTTTGCACGCACCCTGAGGTAGAGCAACTCATTTCGCGGAGACGACCCTTGACAAGACTTTCGTGGTACACTCGTCAGCCTGAATATTAAGTGCTAGCAAAATGGCTACGCAACGTCATTAGGCAACAAATCAAAATCAACAAAATTGAATAGTGGGAAGACAAAACGTTGAGTACCACTCATTCGGACTCTTCCTTGTGGAACTTATTAAAGGCTTTCAAGGACTCCATGAGCGTCAACTCCGCGAATGAGGCGGTGCACACTCACGGCGGCCTGCACTTCTCCGCAGAGAAGAAAGCTGAGGTCTTTACTGACTCTCCAAGAGAGATTAAGCGAAAACCCAGTGACCAACCGTGACCTAGAATGGCAGGTTCAAACATGGGTACAAACCTGGGTGGCGCAGTAGCAAGAGCAACAGCTATCCCTTATAACGCCGCAGGAAGTTAGCAAGCTCATTACGAAACTGCCGGCCCAGACAAAGTGACTAATGAGGATCTTAAACACCTCCCGTGAAAAGCTCATGTTCAACTAACGAAGATATATAACGCCTGTTTGCAGCACAGCTATTTCCTCTCCACTTGGAGGCGAGCCAAGGTTATTATGCTCCCAAAGCAAGGGAAAAGCACCAGAGAGCCCCAAAATTACCGCCCCATTAGTCTCTTGTCTACTATTGGTAAATTGCTCAAAAAACTTATACTTTGTGGACTTCAGAAACAAGTCTCGGAAATACCTGAACTTTCAAATTTACAATTTGGCTTTAGAAAGGTACATTCCACAGAACTACAGAACTGCAGCTTCTGAGATTAATTAATGACGTAACTGAGCAGTTTAACAATGGGGCTTCAACGTTGGCGCTATTTTTGGACATAGAAGCAGTGTTTGACGGTGCTGGCACAATGGCCTCATTTATAAATTGCACCACAATTACCCGACCCTTTAAAATTACCTTATTTGCCGCATTATTTCCGGGAAATTCGACAATTTTACATCCAGATAGGAAACTCCTCCTCCTGGGAGTGAGTAATGTGGGCTGGCGTCCCACAAGGTGTAATCGTGTTGGTTTTTTTGTATATATTATTTGCCAATTATTTCCTAATGGACGCCAGATACAAGGTAGCTATGTATGCTGAGGACACCGCAATATGCATCCACCACAAAAATCCTCGTTTCGACCTTGCAGAAATGCAAAGATACACAAACAACTTCCTCTCATGGCTCCATGATTGGAAAATCAAAATTAACCATAATAAATGCCAGCTAATACATTCTTCAAAGCAGCATCACACTTTGGCAGCATGTCATCAGCATATTAAATACTTAGGCGTCACCATGGCCCGCACGATGTGCTGGTCCACCCATATAAAAAATTGCGCCAACAAAGGCAGTCAGCGACTAAAGTTATGCGCCCCCATCTTCCGCATCAAACAGCTGAAACTCAAATCCAAGCTTATTGTATAGAGGTTATTTATTCTTTCGGTGGTCCTGTATGCATGTGTGGCCTGGAGCAATGCCTCCAAAACCGACCTCAAACAAATGCAAACCCTCCAAAACCTCTCCCTAAGAAAAATCCTCTCTGTTCCACTCCTTACCACTAACCAAACCCTTCACCTCGAAACCCAGAGTCCATCCATCCCTGAGGCAATAAAAAAAGACCCAAGGCAACATGGACGCCCATTAGAAACCACGACAGCTTCGTGATCGCCAGCATTGGCAATGGCGAGCCGAAGCACCGCAAGTATACCAGAATCAAAATGTTCTAGACGCGGCACTGCTCGCCGACTAATGCGCGCCCATGCAATTCAGGCCCCAGGACACACATACACTAAGGCAGAGACCCGCGCCTCGGGAACCACCCAGGAGCTGCAACATGTCAGCGCAGGAAAACAATGGGAAACTGTATATAGTGTAAATAGTGAAGTGCGCGAGCTCGGACGCATAT